>WURS02422407.1:0-165228 GCA_011762765.2 Rhinocypha anisoptera
ATTAACCCTTTCGATCCCAAAGATTATCAGTAAAAGATAAGCCTTATATCGCTAATTGAATGAGCGGGACACATACGACCCGATAGCGCCTTTGGGATCGAAAGGGTTAAGAAATATCATCATATGTTTATATTCGCAATATATTTAGGAGTAACTTTCACAAACTATTTTATGTTATTTATGAATTTTAAAAACAAGTACTTACAATTTGGCAAATAAAAACTAACAATGGCCCGTTGTTTTAGATATGATAACGCTTGTCTTGCAATTTGAAGTAAAGAAGTCATTGTGTTTTTATTGAACCACTTTTCGGAAAACAGTGAAACACACCTAAACTCGCCGAAAACATGTGATGGTTAATGTTTCTAGGAAAGTGTTCGCTAGTAAACTTCTGGAAATACTTCCAGATATAGCTACAATCTACTCGATTAAGATCTATACTATTTGATAATGAAACTAGGATTATTTTACAACTATATAAACCACAAAAAAGCTTTCGACAAGTAAACAAATTTATTTTCCGAAAAATCAATTTCAAAATTAAGATTTTATTATTTTGAGATACAATATATGAGATAAAAATTGATTTACAATTGTAATGCATATTTTGCAATTACATTTTTATTTAAAATAAATCAAACAGCTCTAACCTGCCCTAAACATATGTAAAAAAATTCAATATTACCTAGCAGCTTTTATAACTTTTATAATATGCTCTAGATGAATAATTTGTTTATTATCATTTTGGTTATCTCCTTAGCACCACATGACATTTTCAAAGCAATAAATCTATCCCTCATTATTTCTTATGATAATAAATATTTTAAAGAAATATATCGATTTGTGCTATGTTTTGAGTAGCATCCTAGTCTACGGGGCCTACCACTAGGGGCGTTGGTGGCGCGCGAGTAGGTGGTGTTGTCCGGACTATTATTATTATTATAGTTACAGACAACACTCAAGAAACCGCCAAAAATGTTTTCTACCTACAAAGTGGTCTTTTTTTGAGATGTGGCTAGAGGTAACGCGTGCTCCTGCTCTATATGGCGATTTATAATGGAGGTCTTTTCTTGAGCAGGCCGATTGTTGAGTGTTGCCTGTATAATAGAGCTCTCGACCTAACCTAAACGCAGAAAAGCGTAGCTTTTATACCAAAACAACTGTATATTTTTGGTTTTAAATGCAGTTTGCAATTTCTACACGATTTCTATTGTGGTGTCATAAAAGATCTATTAGAAATCATCACGTTAACTAGCTCACTTATAATCGAAATGGTGTCTTCTAACCCTCCACTAATTTCCAGTTTGATGGTTGACTAATGTAGGCAGCAATCGAAACTGCTAATACGATCAAAGTCCATAAACAAAATGAATTAGACAACATTTCTTGTGAGAAAGTTTGGTACCAAGAACTAATTGCACCAGTTGACTTCTAATTGTCATGACCAGGTGAGCGGTGAGTAGAGAAATGGCAGACTAAACAAGATGAGCTTTGAATCGGGAGAAAGGTGAGGCGAGGCTAAAGGTGTGGAGTTAGTGACAGCGAGAGCAAGCTTGGGCTGGCCAAGCAAAAGTGGCGAGCCCTACTGTAGCGCCTCTATTATTGTTGTCCGTATCAAAAGTGATGCCCCATGTGTGGGACTAAATGGACTTTGGCTATAAAGGCGGAGTTGAATCATCCGTGAGAGTAGCAGAAGTACTAGTATGATTGAAAAGTAAGCCCCACCTATATCGCTCAAAGTCTTCCGTCTAAGTAGAATGCACAACAAAAATGAATTACCTCGGAAAAGTGTAGTGCTGTGGGGCGATAGGAGGATAGGACGGGCGCACCACTCGACACCACTCGGTGCGGCGCGGCTCGGCTCGGCTCGACTCGACTCGACTCGGCACGACTCGACGCGGCACGAGGAGAGCACCAGCGGGCAGCAAGCAGAGCGCGCCAGTTGTCCCGCCGCGCTCTACCTCGTAGCACTACCGATTCAACAGTTCGCTACCACCAATTCTTTGCTTGACCCTAACGGATTTTGCCCTTACAAGGCTCATAGTGATGTTTTTCTAGTGATCTCAAGAAAAGACAGCAAAATGTCAAGAAATAATCAATATCGTCTATTTTGCAAGTTGCTGTTATTTTGGTTCTTGCTTTATAACACATTGTCCTACGTAACTTGTTATTACCAGAAACGTAAGTTCACTTGTTGATTCCGAGCTATAGTTAGTTTTGGAGCAGTGTTCGCTGTGTATTTGGTCTAAAACAGTTCCTAGCAACTGTCACGATAAAAGCGCTATCAGCTTCAGGGAAAAACACAAGATGGTGTCCTCGAGTGTTGGTAAAGTGTCTTCATTTCTCCTTCCTCAGGCATTAAGTGGAGCTACGTGAGCCTCAAGCACATTTATCAATGCGCTTATTTATTGCCAAAAGAGATTATTCTTATGCTCGTGATATTGCTTGTAGAGCCAGGAGAACATCGTAATGTACTGCTATACTGCAGCAATGACTTAAGATCACAGGTTGAGCTCAACTTACTTTTTGAGTTTGTGTTATCAGATTTACTCTGCTTGCTGCCAGTTGTGATTAGAAATCTATTTGTTTTATCCGTTTAGTGACAAGGGGTCAGATAAGCTTATTTGCTAGCTTGCATGCAACACCAAGGTGGGCAGCAAGGGGTCACGCATTAAGATGTGGTTTGCTTGTTTGCATGAATCATCAAGCGAACTTGATTGCACTAGACAACTCACCTGCATTGATGTTTCCTAGGAAGTAAGCAGGTCAAGAAAGGCAATCGAGCTTTTTCTTTGCACCCACTGTTGTCTTTCCGAGAATCGGACCAGTAAAACTTGTAATAATTTAGAGTAATCTTTTGGTATCAGTAATCGAATGGAGCCGATGTCATGCCCCGATGTCACTCACTTGACGCTGCTTTGCTTTGCCTTGAGATGTGGCAATCTAGAGTGTTGGTGCCATTGCTTAAGCCAATGTTTGTTGTGTGCTAAGATTGTCGTTGCAAAAGTTGGCGATAAAATGAACTTTGTTCTAGCTTTTGCATAAGACGACTTCACTTGGCTTCATTAGTCTATAGTGCTAGCTGGACTGTTGTTTGCTTAGTTGCCTGTTTAGTGTGAGCACTTGTCAATCGCTTGCGAGTCTATGCTCTTTTTGGGCGCACACTAAGTAGTTTGCGTGGGTCGTGTATGACATCACAAACACAGACCGGCTAAGAGATGAGATTCGAGTACTCACCTGCCATTCAGGCACCGACAAACTGCATAAAAAAATAACGCTTTTGCTATGCTAGGTCTTGCTTGCTGTCAACTAGATTTTTCAATATACTTCATCAAATGTGTATACGGGAACAATTGGTCAATTGATAGGCTTTAAAAAGTGACCTTCGATCGATGATTTGATTTTAAGCTGTCACTTTCATTAGTCCATTTTATTATAAATTATTATTGAAGAAGTAAAGTGATTAGATTGATTCAACACTGTTGTTCATATTCCACGCGCGTCCACTGAGAGACCCATTGAAACAGGTTTGGCAGCAACAAGGGCAAATCGGGGAAGGTCATCTGGGCTAGTTGACCCACTACTCACCCAATGCATTGTGATTGATCGAGTGGACTCAGGTGTTAGCCGCCTTCTCAAACCTTTGACGACCGAACTTTTGAGTCGTAGTAAAAAATGCTCTAACTGGATTCTAATTATTAACTTTATTTTTTTAGATATCGAACGTTATTTTCACCCGGATTTTACATACAACAAGCCACTTTTGTTCGATGTGCAACGATTCGAGCTGATCGTCGGTAGTAGGTAAGCTAACCAGCGCGAATCATACATTTATCTCAACTCGTCGCTAGTTTAATTGCAAGTGCTCATTAGTTGTTTCAGTAAGAGTATCTGAACTTGACTATCTTGATATTGCTAGTGGTCAATTCTGGGCGATCTATAGCTTATAGCTGCAGTTAGCTTGTCTCCGCGTTCAATGTTTAGTGATTCACCTTGTTCAAGTTCAAGACAGTGGTCACTAGAGGTGGACAGCTGTGCCATTGTCGGTGTGATGAGTAGCGAAGAGGGCGAACGGCACCGGGCAGTACTGCCAGTGAGTAATGGTCCCGCGCACTGTTGCAACTTGCAACTGTCCTCTCTCCCCCCAAGTTGCCCGGGTCCGATTTACGCTCGCGTCACTGCTCACAACTTTTGCCCGCTGTCTGGCCTGTGTGCTTTTCCCAAATGAACTGCTTTTATTGCAATAGCCTTAGGCGCATTGAGCACCCTTTCTCATTTCTACTATTGGCAACATATTGCCCGGGCCCAGTTAAGTTGCTTTGCATGAGACAAACCTGTTGCTTATTTGTACCTTATTCAATTTATCTTGACAGACAAGGACTGCTTGGAAGGTTGTGAGGGCTTGCAAACCTTGTTTGTTAGCGCAATTAAATCTATACTGTTGCCAAATTGAAAGTCAATCTGCTCGAAATAGTGTGAAAAAAAGAACCAAGAGAAAGCAGTGCTTGATCAGTAGGGAGTGTGGTGAGTGGTGGCTCGTGTCATGTGGCGTCACTTTTCACTAGTACAGTTCACCATCACACAGATGTCTCTTGCACTCCCTCATGCTGCGCTCGCTGGGTAGTTCAGAGCGTGGAGCTCACCAGCAAATCACTTTTTTAATGATTTGCACATCTGGACTTGGAAACACAATCTCTCGTCTCACCCGAATGTGAGCCGTGACTATAGTTAGGTTTGAAGACGACTTTTGACTACTTGCAGATGGTTCGGGTTAAATGTTCACAGTTGTAACATGAACGCCATTTGCTATGCTATTTATTTTGTTAATACATAGTGAAATAAATAATAATTTAATCAATAGAACACTACTAGTTTTATTAACTTATTAATAATAAATAATGGTTGAGAAGAGGGCGAGATTGGATGCGCGCAAAGGCGGCTCTACTTTCTCCCTTCGTTATGGTGTTGTCTTTCTAGTCAAGTCTGAAAAAGTGCCTGGTTCACTTATCCGATTTAATGCCCGGCTCTTTGCCTTATTTAGCATTGGGCTAAGATTTCCATCCGAACACATTCTGCCAATGCAGCAGTGCGGCGAGTGATTTGCTTTTTTGCCTTACTTTGCTTTTATTGCCTACCTTTATAATCTTTTAATTTGACTTGATATGGGTCTGACATCGTCAGCGATGACAGTGCACCGATTGCAAGTGGTGCAGAGCGGCAAGCTCGAGCCTCGGGCGCCTGCAGGCTGCAGTGTTGCTCTTGCAAAGTGATATGTCAGTGGTGCACCTGTGAGGCTGTGACTGGTGACCTCTCCCGTTACCTGTCTCGGTGCCTCACTACTACCGATCGCAGATTTTCCACTTTGTCATCGAGAACTTTGCGTCACTCACAAGGTTTTCACTACCTTTTGCTATTGTTTGATTTTATTCAGTAATTCACAAAGTCAACATTTGAATCAATACAAATTATGCACGTATATATTTAGACATATTATAACACAAAAATGTTACTATGTTGAATGAACATGAATTATTATTATACACTTCAAAGATAATCAGTCTTAAACACATTAAAACAAATTAAATAAAGTTTAAATGCATAAATTGTGTGAAGACAAGTTCTGGAAGCAAGTACTAAATAATAATTACTTCAAATTAGTTTTAGTTAGTGCAAATTAATTTAGATTTTTAATTCTGCTTAATTTTATCAAAAAAGTCTAAGCATCTTAGTGACTGAGTTTATTGAAATAAAAATAAAATAGTTAACTGACAATCGACAAAATGTTTTTGTCAAAACAAAACAAAATGAAGTGTTAATACTTCATTTAAAGTACACCTGCATTCTAAGCAGAATTTGTTTATTATATTCATCAATTAAAATGGATACCTGAAAAAATGTTTTATGATTATTACTTACAATTCCCGTTAAATTTGAAACATTTATAAAATTTTATTACTTTACAGAGATTACATCTTGATCTTAAGTTTAAACGATTGGGACTCGCATAAAAAGAGAAGTATTTACATTCCATCTACAACCGAAAAGCAACAACAATGTTGGATCAAAGGAATGAAGAAGGAGCAGTGCCACAACTTTATCACAACTTTACTTCCAATTCCCACACTAAACTATAGCGACAAGCGAATCTTAGTTTGTGGAACCAATGCCTTTTCCCCTGAGTGTCAGATTCGCCGTTTGTCAGAAACCTTTGAAGATCTCAACAAAACTCATCTCTCAATTAACTCCTACTGTCCACTGTGGAACACAACTTCATTAATCACCTCTACTGGCGAATTTTTCTATGGTGGACCTTTGGACTTGCGTGGTATTGACTCCTCTATTACTAAACAGCATATCTTATCAAATGAACAAGCTGAAGTACAAACATGGAACGATCGACGTATTGTTCGCAGTGCTCAACACGACTCTAAATGGATTAACTCAGATGCAAATTTTGTCTTTAGTTTTGAGTTTGAAAAGCACGTTTATTTCCTCTTTCGCGAAACTGCAGTTGAATATTTAAATTGTGGAAAACGTGTTTATTCTCGAATTGGACGCGTTTGCAAGAATGATCGCGGAATGAAAGAAAATTGGACTTCTTTTTTGAAAACCAGAATTAATTGTTCTATTCCTGGCTATTTCCCATTCTATTTCGATGAGATTCAGTCTGTTGATTTATTGGAAAACTCGGGCAATCCCATACTTTATGCTACCTTTAGTACTCCTGAGTAAGTTCATTGTACTGTAATATTTTTAATCTATTAATTCTGATTATTTTAGAAACTCGATTCATGGTTCTGCGGTGTGTGCTTTTGAAATGCAATCTATCCTAGATGCTTTTGATGGTCCCTTCAAGTACCAAAAATCATCGAGTCACATCTGGGAAAGTGTGGAGGATGACAAAGAAGCTTTTGAGTGCAAATCTTCAAGCAACAGTAGCAAGCCTTACAAGAACTATAGATTGAACTCAATCTATCAGTTAATGGACAAGGCAGTGCAACCAATCACTGGTCGTCCATTCATTATATCTAAAAATGAAAACCTTAAATTTATCGCAGTTGATATAATCAAGACTAAGTATTTTGACTCAGTAGAAGTCATGTTTACAACTACATCAGACGGCAAACTGCTCAAGTATGTGCGGTGGCCTACAATGAATCACTCCTGTCTGGTGGATGAGATACAACTAGTTGATCCTAAGAAAGATATGATATTGTCGATGAAATTTCTCAAGGACACACAATCACTTTATTTTGGCACCGAACAAGAAGTGATTCGAGTTTCAGCTCATCGCTGTCATTTACATCAAACAGAAAGCCAGTGTCTAGATAGTGGAGATCCTTACTGTGGCTGGAGTCAAACTAAAATGAAATGCATCAAATCACCTGGAAACAATAACAAGGATGGCAACTGGATTCAAGCGAAAACACCTAAGTGTCCTATTCGATGGAGTCAATGGTTTACTTGTCGAGAATCAAATAAATTGCCGGATGAGGCGTGTCAGTGTCGCAAACGACCATGTCAGCACCCGAATGCTTTTTGCATTGATGGCTATGAGCTTGAAGTGACCAATTGTACGCAACATGGAGGGTGGTCCGAATGGTCTCAATGGTCCCAGTGCAATCCATCCTGTGGAAAAGGCACTCAGTTTAGAACAAGAACTTGCAGTAATCCTCCTTCTTTGTTCAATGGCAAAGGCTGCAGTGGATCTAGTCGAGAGGTAATAATTAGTTTTATTATTATTTTTTCAAAATTTACTATGTTATTGTTACTATTCCAGGAGCGAGAGTGTGGTCAAACCAGATTCTGCAATTGGGGAACATGGAGTGACTGGACCGAGTGCTCTCCCGAAAATTGCACTCCTGGAAAGCTAAAGAAACGCACTCGGCAGTGTTTAGATGATAAAGGTACACCCTTGGATGCTTCTCTCTGCGAAGGCTCTTTTGTGGAAACCACCGAGTGCAACTGCATGAAGAGTACTGATTGGACCGAGTGGTCTCTAACCGACATTAACACCAATGAAGTTATTGAAGAACGACATGAAATTCCATTGATTGACCACAATTTAATGTCTCGCAATCAGAAACGGGTTGTTTCTCTCAAATATTGTGATCACTGTGGAGGTTACACTTACAAGTTTAAAGGAAAAGAGTTTATGATGTAAGGATTTCCGTTTGCTTGCAATTATCTATATATCTGATTGATTTGTTTGCACCCTTATAGTAAAGAATGCAGCTGCAGTGATGAATACACGTGGACTGACTGGAGTCAGTGGTCTTCTTGTCGAAACGGCACTCAAAGTCGCACCAGACGGTGTTTATTGACCGATAAGCCATGTGATGGTCACCACACCGAAATTCGCTATTGCTATTCCCGAACGCATTTGAGCTCTTATGTCGCACCTGAACTCGAAAGAGCGGCTAGTATCAAGGCATCTTGGATTCTTCTTACAGCTATTTTAAGCTCTCTTTTCACTGCTTCTTGCTGTTACTTCTTATTTCAGCGACGAGAGAAACCCGACATGAGCTTGATGAATCATACAATTTGTGAACCCAACACATACGAGGAGCCGGAAAAGTACCGAATCACTACACCACTTAACGGCCATTCCACTCTCACTCGGACAAGTACTTTGAAAAAGAACACATCATTCCGCGCTAAATTGGATGACAGTAACTACTGAAATACCACAACACTTTTTTTCCTGTTAAATAATGTAATATAGTATATATATTTTTGTGTACATATGTAAATTGTATATAATATAATGTAAATAAAATATTGAAATATATTTATTTAATAATATAATTGTCATTTTAGAGATAAGATAATATGTCCATTAGTAATGCCGTGAATTGAATTGACAGTTAAATAATGAGCTCGACAGTGAAGCGAGTATTGAAGGTTAACTTTTATTTTGTTTCTGAAGATTAAATATGAAAACTTGAAAACTCGATTCAATCTGTTGTTTGGTGTGTATGGTTGCAACAAGTTGCAACTAGTATATGAAATGAATCAATGATAGTAGGAGAGAATCGATGTGGTCCCATTTCCACTGTAGTGTCAAACTTGTTGAATCAGTGCAATATAGTTACAGTGCACGCCTCACTGCCCACCACTCAACTGTCTTGTTTACATGCTCTGCCACTCGTTGTGGCCACCCCAACCAGTGGCCCTTGCAACACACCCACAATGGATCGCTTTCATTTGATTGAAAACATTCGCAAGGAACATGTTTATGTTCAAAACGAACGAGAATCGATTCATCAACTTAACCTTGATGTAAACTCTAGTGAATGTTTTGCAAAGTAGTGTTTTCTGATCTGTTTCTTGATGTTATTTTCACAGATTGCACATGAAATTGAGTCTACATTCAAGTTCATATGGACTACAAAACACCAGCGATATATTTGTGATAAACTAAGTTACTCCGAGCACAGTCAACTGTATTTATTGGAAGAATTCAACAGATTTGAAAACATTGAATTTTTAGAAGGCTACAAAAAGTTCGGACCGAATGAAGCTTTTATTAGTCAAATTTTTCAATATCTAAGATGTAATCCCAAGGCTGTATCGTATTTACTCTTTTTTTCAGAAAAGGAATGTCCACAATTTTTGGATTTTCTGTGCAAGATAGTTATTTCAACAATTTACAGTCATTGCTACCTTGACCAAGATAAGAGTTCTTTAGTGGACATGATCGAAGAATTAATCGAGATTTATACTAATTTTTATAATGATTTCCGTCGGCAAATGCATTCGAAAAGCTCTTCATTCGGCATAATTTATCGTTATTTTTGTGAGGAACTTCCCGAATTGAAAATCTTTTTCAAGCTTGCCTTAAATAATCCCATTATGTTGGTTCTTTCAGAAGACACTCTTTTTCTTGACATTGATTCAAGTCGTGCGGCAATGAGATTTTCTAATGAAGAGAAGAAGAGGCACTTTGGAAACGAAAACACACCTGAGTACCAAGAGAACTTGCTTAAATATCACAAATGGACTCTCAACAAACTTAAATTATTTGTTACAAGTTTTATTCGATCACTCAAAGAGAACATTCTCACCTTTCCTCACTCTTTGGCCACTCTCATTGGTCGACTTTATAGTAAACTAATTGAACGTTATGAGTATCCGAAAGTTTATTCTGTTTTGATTGATATGATCTTTTTCTATTTACTCTGTCCTGCGATTCAAAATCCTGATTTGTTTGGCATAAGCAATTTACATATCAATCATATAGCTCATTACAATCTGATGCAATGCGCGCAAGTTTTGCAGATGCTTGCCTTGTCTACATGTGAAAGTGTAAGCAAACCCTATCAGGACATATGTGATCTTTTTGACAAGAACTGTCTTCAATTTATCATTGATCACATTTTAAGAAATGCCAACACTCAAACTATTCAGAGAACGTTTCATCTATTATCGGTTCCATACTTTGTGATTTCCGAAGTTGAACTCAAGTTGTTATTGGAATACATTAGAATGTTTCTCAACGGTCTAGATCAGCACGATAATCCTTTGAAAGTTTATTTTGACAAAATTCCAGAAGCTGTGTTGGATTTTGAACTCACCTTTTCTGCAAGCTCTGAAGGAGTTCGATCAAAGAAATCAAAGAGTACTGATTTCGAATTTGTCAATATTAATATATCACAAATGATCAAGAGTGAACATTTATCGCCTATTAAATTGTTAACTAGTTCTAAGCAGACATTTCTTATCACTAACTCTGACCATGTGCAACATTTTATTGGGATGAAGAATGAAGATAAAGTACTCGGAATAATTAAAGATAAATCTATATCGATAACGGAAGATTTGCATGCTATACTCACACAGGTCGAAGATATATTTAATACGGAAGTAAATACTATTTTAAATCAGAACCTTGCATTGTCTGAAGAAAGAATTGCTTCATTTGGTTTTTCAATCGACTCAACTGATAACCAACTGTCTTCTGATAATTTACTCACTGATCTCGATGCTAGCAATAGTAATGTATGGTCAGCAACCAATTCTATTGAGAATAATCTGCATTCTCTTGGAACACTGAGTTTAAGCTTTAAAGATATGTTTCTCGAGCCAAACTTAAATGACGAGACAAATATCCAACTTCCGATCGTTTGTGCTTCCGAAATGACTTCTGAAGTTATCGATTTAATTGACGAATGTCCAGACAAACTGCAGGTCGAATCAAATAACATTAGTCAAAGGTCACAAAATCTGAGCAAAAAAGTTTTGTCTGGTTTCAAAAACATTAAGGATAAAGTTAGAAATATTTCACTCAAAGATAATAAATCTCGAGAAACGAACAATGTTGTTTTGAATGATTCAATCCAAAGTCAACCAGAGTCTAAAGTCACTATCGAAACTGTTAAAGCAGAAACAGAGGAGATATTTGGCAAGTACAAAGGTTCAGCTACCAATGTAGCAGCTGTTCAAGATTTGTTGACTGGTTCACCAAGCCATCCAAAAGTCGATTCATGCTTTGACCTTGTTGACTCTTCTCCCTGCTCTCCAGTCGATTACACTTTGGATATTAAGAGCAAGATTCGCAAATTGATGTGCTCAGTTAATCTCTCAATGATTTATCAAAACTATCGTTACTTGAATCTTGAAAACAAAAATGATTTTATCATATTTCTTAAGGTATATACAACTTTAAGTTAATTTGTTATATTTCAATTTGAGATTTAATTTCAGATTCTACTGTCACAATCAAGAAACGTTGATGATATACCCACTTCAGTGATGATAATGGACATTCTTCGTGTTGTGGAAAATCTTTCGTTGAGCAGTTTTTGTGATATTTTCAAGCAAATTGAGATGGATATGAAAACACGTAAAATTTTCTTATTCTATCTACAGAATGCACGACAATATTTGCTTCAAACACTGGAGCAGATTCGATCCAGTCAAACACTGCATCGTAAAGAACAACATATCACAAATTTTATCGCAATTTCTTTTATCGTTCGAAATATAATGGATCAAAAAGATGCTAGCATTCGCAACTTGATAAATGAGTTTCGCAACCCCATTTTGATGTCCGATGACAAGGCTTCTCTAGTGAATCAGTTGATGATAGAAATGGCCAATCTGTTCCAATGCACTTCATTCAGTAATTCTCAGGAAATGATATCAAAGCAAGTGATTGAGCGGCATTTGATGAGCCGTATCTACCTGTTTGCCTTTTATCCCAACGGAGAGGTGGACAAAGAACGAGACTTAATACTGCATCAACAGATCAGTCGTCTCTCGGAGACAGTGACACACGAATCGCAATTGTTGAAGATTCCCAACAAGTACTACACTACTAGTCCGTGGCCGTCGGCCCAGAACGAGCTCTTGTTGATGGGTGCGTACAAGGCGCCTCGGGACAAGGTTCACTGCGTCTTCCGCTCTTGCGCACACATCATGACTCTGCTGAGCACCTGTGGCAATAGCATCCCCTCGGCGGACGATCTCCTCCCAGTACTCATCTTCGTAGTGCTCAAAGCTAACCCACACTCGATCCTCTCTACCATCCAGTACATCAACACCTTCTATTCTACCGATTTGGCTGGCGAGGAAGCCTACTATTGGACGCAGTTTTGTTCCGCTGTGGAATTCATCAAAACTATCCTCAACTGAAAACTCCAACGCTCTTGTATTAAACGTGTATTTAAATAGTTATTATTAAAAACATTGTTTATAAAATAGTAAAATAAAGTAAGACAAAAAAAGTTGTTTTGAACACATTTGTAAGCTTTTCTGTCTATAATAATTATTGTGTTTATGTATAAGTTTTCATTATTTAGAATTTAAAGTTGTAATGGAATGATTCATATTTAAAGGGCTTTGGGAATTGGAACTATGAGAACATGACAATTTGTGAAAGGGTGAGTTTACATATGGTAGAATAGATGATGTGGTAGAGGTTGGTGTTGTTTTCTTTGTGCTGTTGTCACTCTTGGCGCTAGTATTTTCTAGATTAACATTGTCAATATGTTCCGAGTTGCCATTGACCGCTGTAGACTCCATTGAACCGTTGCTTTCGTTCCCGTTTTTCAAGTTTGACCGAATGACTTCATTGGTAGATTTGCACTCTGTTTGCTTAGCTAGAATACCATTTGGAATACTAGATTTGACTGGAAGCCAGGAATCTTGTTGAACGGTGTCGGTGGATTTGGAATCATCCACAAACTCGTAAACATCGGCATTTTTAGATACATGATTATCACATTTAGCACTAGTACTAGTATTTTTGTTTGAACTTTGGTATTCACTAGTTGCATTTCTAGAACAATCATTTTGATCATTTCCATTCGCTTGAGCAGTGTTGTTTGAATTTTGAGAATTGGATTCAATCATAAGTAATTTTTCATTTTGGCTTATCACGTGAGTTTTTATAGGTTGAACACTTAGCAATTGTGGCTCGAAAAGCAGATTAGTTGAGCCGGGTACCCTGTTGAGATCATTTTTGTTCGTTGTTCCATTCGGTGTTTGATTAGAACCATTGCCTTCACTTGCATTTTTCTCTTTATTCATCGTTGTATTTGCATGACTCTTGTTGTTATTATTAATAGAATTATTCAAATCGTGAACTTTCAATTTCTTATTTGAATTAGAGCTAGCATGTTGATCATTACTGGTCGACAATGATTTTTTGAAACTGCTCTTATTGCTTGTGTCACTACCATTGGAATGCTGTCGCCTTTCTAACGACCCATTAAGCAGATTTGGTCGTTTCTTCGTGACTAGATTATTAGTTGAACTTAAAGGGCTAAAATGCTTCTTAGAAACACTTCGGTTGACACAGGAAATAGGCATGGTCAAATTATTATTCTGCAAGAAAAGCCACAAGTCTTCCTTATTGGTGTTAGGCTCAATGATGAGATAGTATAAGGGAATAGGAATATTCTATGAATAATTGAATTATATTATAAATTTATAAATTATTAAAAATAAACAAAACTTACCTTTCTCAAAGAATAAATATAAGTAAGGTCTATAATTGAGAAGTCATCGTGAAGCAATTCATGTTTGTAGAAAAAATCTACTTCAACCAAGCTACTTTTCAGTTCATATTTGTAGCGAATAAACTTTTTCAAATGAATAACCTTCATGCCTGCTTTACATAGAAGATATCGACGTTGACTTATATTCTCGACATTGACATCTTGTTCATCATCAGTATTAAATGGAAGCATTTTGTAAGGATTAGTTATTTCAGGAAAATACTCAATGGTGATTTGAATATCATCATCCGGTGCAAGAATTGTTCGTTCGCCAGGATCACCTTTGAGCTCATTGGACAATCCGTTAACTATAAATAAAATAATATATATATATATTATAATTCAAACTCCAAATGATACTTTCAAACTACAAAATTAAAATACCTTTAAGTGGGCATTTAGTGTAAAATTTTTTCCTTCTGCACATTTCATCTAAAGTATAAATGATTAGATTGATAATTGTATCATTTATAAAAACAATTTCTTTACTTTTAAAAAGGCCAGGAACTAATTTGTAAACAATATCTTGAAATGTCGGATCGGAACGTATATTGACTTTTGGCTTAGTTTTGTGAATCTGAAGTCCACATTTTGGGCACAAATGGGATTTTAGATTATCTTCATCATCCACATACTTTAAAATACATGTTTTGCAAACTACAAAAACAAAATTTTAAAACAATTAACAACAATTTTAGTTAAACCCATAGAAAACTTACAAATACAAAGACATTCAACAAGAGTGGCAGCATCAATCAAGTATCCTTTACAGAGGAAACAAGATAAGTAAGCATTGTAATCCACTAATTGTCTAGACAATTCGTTAAAACAGATAGTTGAGTTTGGCATCGAATCAGCGTGTCCACAGTCACTGTCAGATGTTGACAGCTCCAAGTCAGACTTCTCATCCCCTGATAATTTGTCACTGTTTGCCGCATCACTGTTGACTTCTTCGTTGTTCGACATGATTCGAGCTTGAGAGGGGGAAATCACTGGTGTCAACAGGAGGTGAAGCACCAAGTGGACATAGTCGACATGGCAGTGGGTTTGAGTGGGACCTAGCGCGAGTTGGGTCTGTGACAAGCTCGCGCGGCCAGTTGGTCCCTCAAACAAAGGCGTCTGTCAACAAACGTGCTGCGCCTTGCCTGCCCTGCCGTGGCTAGCCCTCGCCTATGGCCGTTCTGTGCCGCACTCGCGCCGCACTCGCACCTCTCACACTCTACACCACTACCCATTTGAGGTGGAGGACAGTCCATGCTTACGCTCTCTATTAACGCCTTTACTAGATCTTTTTATTTTTTTGTTTAAAAGTATTATAAATTTAATAAAAACAGATGAAACTATCACCAGAAAAGTACCAAGTTAATAATCAAACATTCAATTGAATGAATTTTGATCACTTGAGAAGCTCAAGCCTAAAATCCAAGTATACTTAGGGAATAGTCGCCTCCACCTTAGTGGTGGCGCACCCCTGCGTCGCCAGCTCTGCCCCCGACTGCCTCACCGCGTTATACCGTCCTCCATGTCCCTCTCTCTCTCTCTCTCTTTCCCCTACGCCAATGTTACTTGACTTCACCCCCAATTCATGGCAATTATTGCATTCATAAACACTATCCCAAATTAAAATTTTAAATATTTTATAGAACGCACACTGGGTGACTTTTGATAATATAGTTTCAATTCTGTAGTTATAGCAACAATGGCTTCGACTTGCTTAATTTTAGGTTCTAATTTTCACTAATCAATTGTATAAAAGTGGCTGTATTGTATTATTTAATATTTAAATTCAATAGACGAACATTAACGGAGGGAATTAAATTAAATTACACAATACAAATATCTATTAGAAGCAATAGCCACGTTTTGGCAACAATTAGAATTAAAAATATCGAGTAGATGTGAATAGTAGAGCTCAACAGATGCCAAAGCGCATCGATGCAAACGAGAAACTAAAGTCTAGACAAGTGCATGCAAGGTAGATTGGAGTGGAGTGGATCACCATGGTGGAGAGTGGCTCTCATCAAGCGGTCCACTAGCAGTACTATAGTAAAGTTATAGTGTAGTACTGCTGTAATGCAATCAGTCAATGACAGGCCGCGCTTGGGCACATAGTCTGTGGAAGGTTAGAGAGTGTGCCGGGTCTGCATTAGACTGCAATAGAGAGAAGCTGTGCGGCTGGCAGACTACTGCTTCACCACTACCACCAGCTCACCTTAGCATAGACATTGGTATCTGCTAGGGTGAGGTACGGACCGTACGGTCAGTGCAGTAGCATTACGCTTTGCTTAAGTCAACTTTGTTAGAGGGGTGGTGAGCACAACAATACTTCTCTACTACCAGACATATATTCAATGTCCACTAGTAGTATTGAGAATTGTTGTGCCACTTGAGTTGATCATGTTGATCAAGTGAGCACCGACCTTTTTTAATGGCCTGTCAAGGTGTAAGATAGGCCGCGCCTCTTTCTAGCAGATAACCAAGCTGAGCAGGAGGAGGAGAAGTTAGTCTGTCTGATGTGAGATAGCGGCACACAAGTCCGACCCCCACTCTGCTTCGCCATTCGTCACAGCATCGCCTTTGTTTTGTGGTACAGTCACCGTCCGCACCAATTGATCAACCAGTACTATTTCTTCTCACTCTCCCTCATTGATTATTATTTCTCATGTTTTTTTGTACATAAAAATCGCTCTTTTTTGTTTTATATTTATTTTACCACTTTTTCATAATCAACCTAATTCCCTTTTCTCATCTGTGTTGAACGAAATGCGCAAATTATGACCGAATACAAGCTTGTCGTAGTCGGTGGTAAGTAATGTTATTAATAACCTGATTACTGATACTCAAGGAGTCCTAGGTACGGATAGATTATTATTAACTTTTTTCTTTCAAATAAAATTTATAGCTGGCGGTGTCGGCAAAAGTGCCTTAACTATTCAACTTATACAAAACCAGTAAGTTGTTTAATTTATATATATTATATTAATAATGCTAAGGGTGCCACTATAAAAATGTTATAGCTTTGTTGATGAATATGATCCTACAATCGAAGATTCTTACCGTAAGCAAGTTGTAATCGATGGGGAAACATGCTTGCTCGATATCCTTGACACTGCTGGTCAGGAGGAATATAGGTATGCTGATTGCTTAGACATTTGGTAATCGTAGCTAATCGCTTCTTAATAGCGCTATGCGTGACCAGTATATGAGAACTGGAGAAGGTTTTCTTCTGGTGTTCGCTGTCAATAGTGCCAAATCATACGAAGATATTTCCACCTACCGTGAACAGGTTATACCAGCTTGAAAGTTAGTCGCACGTGTAACACTTGTCATTTTTAGATCAAGAGAGTTAAAGATGCGGATGACGTTCCCATGGTGCTAGTAGGCAACAAATGTGACTTACCTGTTCGCTGTGTGGACATGTTTGGCGCAGCGGAGGTTGCCAAGAACTATGGTATCCCTTTTGTGGAGACCTCTGCTAAGACTCGAATGGGTGTAGATGATGCCTTCTACACCTTGGTCAGAGAGATCCGCAGAGACCGAGAACGCAAAGGCAAGGATAAGAAGAAGAATCGCGACAAGCCTTCTAAAAAATGTGTTATCATATAATCGCCGTTTTTCAATGTTAAATCTCGGCTGTTACTACTATACTTCCAACTTTATCCAACTGCAATTTCAAGAATTTGGACTTTAAAATTTCGATTATGATTGTTTTAACTTGAGAGCTACTCGTTTTCAATTTGAATTACCGTCGACATCTAAATCATTTTTACACTTTTTTGTTAATGTTCTCTTAATCTGTTGCCATTTGACCTGCATTTTGCTGCAATGTCTCTTAAATTATATACAGTAGCGTTATAATTATCCTTGAAATTAATTCGCTTCAAGTCGAACACAATTTTTAAAATTTGATTTTTATTTTAAATTTGTACATTCTAAAATCTTTATTTTATTATTTCTTTTTTATTGAACAACGCGAGACAAAGTCATTTTTTATTTTATAGCATGAATAAAAATTTTATTAAAGGCGCTGAATCTGCATCTGGCATGGCCAGCAGCTCATTGAGACTCGGACTGCACTTGGATGAGCGTGGCTCTAGAACAAGAATTATCATAAACTAATATGGATACTAAGGTGTACTAGTGTGGTGAATTTTTCATCAAAAAGTTATGAAGTATTTTAGATTTCCAAAAAGTGTCCCCTCATTGGAGTCAATTTTTGAATGATTTTTACTATTTTGCGATACAAGAAATCTCACGAGTCTAAATATTTTATTGAAAAATTTGAGACAAGGATACATTAGTGTGCCAAGTCATCATTTGGATGAGGTAGTTTTTTAGGTCCGCGAGAAGCCGGACTCGGTGAAACCATAGTCTCTTTAAAACCTATGTTTTTTTACAGTTTTTTACTTGTGATATAATCAATATTATATATATATATATTTAATTTGATTTCAAGTTTGATTTTGTCATCCGTGAATTTATCTGAATGGTCCAATTACCCGTGTTCATATAAACTCGAATCATCTACTTACAATTCATCTTGAGGTTTGTTTTTTATTTTTGTATTTGTCTGAACATTTGAATGCTTAAAATATAAAGTAGTTTTCTCATTAGAAAATATACTAAATAATATTTGTTTATTTAAAGTTAGCATATTGATCAAACGATTGCAAGTATTCAAGTGCCAGCTGATGCAGGAAGAGGTATTGTTCCTATAAGTGAGCAATGACATTAGTTTTGAGCATTCGTTGACAGACGAAATAGACTTTACGTAGCTGACAATAAACTGTGGCCGATTGGCTCGTATTTTCTGCACTGCCAAGAAGACGTCAATTTGTTGTTCCTCTTTGATTCTTTCTAAAATGAAATCAGCCGCACAGAAGAGACCACTCAGTTGCACTCCATCTCTGGTGGGTGTTGGTCAAATTGGTGTAAGTTATGCTATGGCTCTAGAGCTACTGGATCTAGTGCTACTCACAAGCATTGAATCACGAGTGGAGTGGTGCTGTTACCCAGGTTAAATTGTTCCAACATCTCACGTAGTTCGATCAACAGGTTCGTCGAGCAGGAGAGGAAGAGTTGGCCGGCAAGATCGCGTAGGTGGAACTGTCGCACGATGAGGTCGCTTGGCTTCAGCAGAAAGGTTCTCAAAGTAATGCTATTGTAGTTTTCCTCTTGCTGTAACGTTACTGTTAGTTCGCAGTTGAAGTCAAACTTCTTATGAATGTAACTTGGCCAGTACTAACAAGTAAGTTGTAAGTTTATTGGTATATAGATATTTTAGATCAAAAGTTTCACTTACAATCTGCTCATCAGCGTTAATCTCGCCAAGAAGAACGATAGAGACACAACCTGTCTGCTCAATCATTTTCCAAAACTGCTGCCGATTATTCTCAAAAGGAATTTGCGTGACGATATATGCGTCTTGTTTGCGATAACCCTAAACGAGGTGGTCACTCTCAAATGACTTTTAACAAGATACTCACATTAACATAAACAGCATTGACATAATCTTCATGGTTAGGTAAAATAACTCGAGCATAGTCAGCTAAAAATACAAGAAATTTAGTTGTGGCTCACACTAATTCAAATCATACGCGGTGTTACATCTTGTTTTCGATTTAGTTTGCAATTCAACAAGCCAGATTTGCAAACGTCCGCTGATAACTTGCGTATTGAAATTACATTGAGAACCTAATCAATGATTAAGTAAGCAAGCATTGATAGTTTCATAAGAATATTACCTCGAATTGCTTGTAAAGGGCACAATGTTTCTCTGAGCCTTTAACTAGCTTGTCAAGATAGTTTGCAAAATCAGAACAGCGAATATCAGTACATTGGTGGGACAAAGCTTCTACCAGTACTTGGTACACAAACACGTATTGAGACAGTTCTACCATGTTGATGCGTTGCAGACGCATTCGGCACAAGTGTGCTACCACATCGATCTTTTTCTCATTGTTGGCCATTTCAAGCATCGAGTCAATCAAGATGTAAGCCCCAGTGCGTCCGATGCCGGCTGAACAGTGCACTACAATGGGACAAATGTCTGCATAAAATGTGGACATGCGAATGCGATTGATGAAGCTGATCAAGGTGCAGGCGTACATGGGCACTGTGTGGTCTGGCCACGATACAAAGTGGTACTGCACCACCATCAGCTTGTCACCTTCCTAAACATCAAATCAGTCATTTATTATTGTCCACTCTTCTCCTTACTACCTTTTCTACCACAAAATTTCGAATAATGTAGTCAGCAAAGAGTTCACTTGATTGAAGTGTCACTTTAATCTTGCCATAAAACTGACTGACATCGGGCCAATATTTGTCACATTTTATCTGTTAATTAAATATTGAATCATGCATCATTCAAATAAAAAGTGAATCACTGTTCATACCTTTCCATTTTCTTCTAGATTTGTAAGCATGACTATTTGGTGACATTTGAGTTGCCAAACACAGCGCCAGAAATCAATGATAGTGGTGTCGATTGGTCCTTGCATTGCAATGTATCTATTGGGTTTCTCATAACCATCGATGAAATTTGCGTTAATGTAATCACTATCGTGTAGCGATTCTTTGGTGAGTACGACACGAGAGTGATCGTATGGTAACAAGTTGCCATAACGGTTTTTGCTCTTGTGCTCCGGTAACCGACCATGGTTCCAACTATGTAATTTGGATTTAGGCACACTGTTGTATTCTTCTCTAAGGTTCTCTTCTTCAAGAATCCCTGGAATCAAATTAATAAGCTTGTCCACAATAATTATATTTGATTTAGGCTCAAAAGTTGTCTCAATGTTATTCTCTTGATTACTTAACAAATGCACTGTAAAAAAAGTTACAATTATTTTCATCATATGAATAAAAAATTCAAACATGTGAATAAACAGTTTGGAAATATATTTCCTATACCTTTTAGTAACTTGTGACTGTGATTCTTTTTCCAGAAAATTGAATGATTTTGCAACCGGCCATTTCCAAAGTAATTGCTATGTTAAATGAAAATAATTAATTATTCTATATGTTCCTTCCTCGATTTGAAGAAAGCCTTCGATCGAATGCTTCATCTAGTCATATGGCGCGCCTTGCGAAAATATAGTGTCCCAGAGCATCTAGTCGACCTAGTCAAAGAGCTCTACGTAGACACAAACAGTGCGGCCTGAACCACCAAGCAGTTCCCGATCCGTGTATTTGAGTTCTATAAGAGTTCACCAAGGCTTCGAGTTTTCCCCACTGCTCTTCATCGTGATAGACACTAGCAGTATCCAAACAGAGCCTTCATGGACTCTACTGTAAAGTTGAATCTAAAGTCTATTGAATAATGCACTCAGTCGTCATAGACTTAGTCTCAAATGTCAAAAAGTCGGAATGGGGCTTGGAATAAGTGGCGACAGCTGACTAAAGTTCTCTGTGACCGAAGGATGCATCGACGTCTCAAGTCTAAAGTCTACAAGACGGTAGTGCGGCCAGTAACACTCTACGGTTGCGAGTGCCGTCCAGACACAAAAGTCACCAAGCAGGCCATCAAAGTGATGAAGATACTCAGATTCCTAAGGGGCATCACTAGACTCGACAAAGTTCCTAACGAGAAGGTGCAAGCTGATATGGGGGTTGCACCAATCGAGGACAAAGCAACGGCTCAGATACTCCAAAGATCTCCACTTGACTACATAGCCAGATCTGCACTGAATATGGATGTCGAGAGAAAGCGACCGGAAGGCCGATCTAAGCTACGCTGGGATCAAACAATTAAGTCAGACCTCAGCGAGATACAATTATCTGCCCAAGACACAAAGACAGGAATAAGTGGAGATCTAGAATTTGGTTAGTCGATCCTACTCCAAGTGCAACCAAGTGGGAGTTCACAGGGAACGACGACACCTAGCGTCGACCAAGTGGGAATTCACAGGGAACAACGACACTTAGCGAAGAAGATAAATTATTATTTTTCTACGGCATTACTTACATGTAGATAAGTATAGCCAACAAGATACAAGTTATCAGCAACAAAATCCCCAAAATGATAATCAAAAAAATTTCGGTTGTTGAAGAATTCAACTGGCCCGAGTAAACTGCAATAAGATAAGTAAGAGAGTTATTGTTTTCGAAGCAGTCATAAATAAAGATTACAATTAAACACTTTGGGATGCAATGCAATGCGGGCATCACCAGTGTGATCAAAGAAGACAATCGCGAATTTAAATTTTGAGTTTAATTTAAAATTGCTTAATTCATTTTGTCCAAAAATCATCACTGGTCGGTTGATTTTGATCGAATTAACTTTTGTTGAATCTAGTTGATCCACTTCTTTAGCATAGATTTGATCTACAATCGAAATATCAATCGCAAACAAATAAATTTCTAGTGATGGCATTTGAAGACATTTGTTCTTAATTTTTATTTTGAATGTACTGTTTAATTGTGGATAAACTTGAAACAAATCGGTTGGCGAATCTGTTAGCAATGAGAATCAATAGTTTATTGTAACAGTTAATATATAAAGTGCTGATAAATACCATAGCAATGATCGATCAAAGCAAGACTTTCTTCATTGCTGGCACCTAGATGACAGGTACTAAACCCGATAGCTATTTGAAGTGCAGTGACCAAGTATACTGTCATTGAATGATGAAATCTGATGATTAAGGATTGCTTCTTTATTCTAAATAAGCTGATGACCAACTGAAGCAACCAAATTCTGAAGCTTGCGAGAATCATGATGCTTTACTATAGGACATTATGCAAGTGAGTTTCTCTACATCAAGCAACTGAATTAGCGTGCATTGTAAAATTATATTGTCCATGTGCACAATCATATCAGCAGGAAGCATATCCTTTAGCACAAAACTTGCAATTTAGTTCGCTTTAA
This sequence comes from Rhinocypha anisoptera, assembly GCA_011762765.2. Classification (NCBI taxonomy): domain Eukaryota; kingdom Metazoa; phylum Arthropoda; class Insecta; order Odonata; family Chlorocyphidae; genus Rhinocypha; species Rhinocypha anisoptera. The sequence goes on from WURS02422407.1 coordinate 22,876, forward strand.
TTGAAATCGACCGGAACTCGTGTCCTCAAACTACTACCGTTAGCCAAACAACAGACGTCGTTCGTCATAGAATTGTATCAAACTGTTCAAGAGCTTGATTTTTATTAATCAATGTACGAGTGTTTGATAAATTCGGGAATATGTGATATTAAAAACCAATTATAGTGATTTAAAAGTTTGAAATATACGCAAGCGCTATCTAGTGACAGGGTATGTTGACACGCTCACATGACAACATCGAGACAGGTTACTGAATACAGTGCGGTGTAATATTGCATGCAAGTGAACTAGCGATATTGTGATGTCGCTTCCCAAGTCAATCGGTTTGCTATCAGACCAGTCAATTCGTCTTTCAGTACGAGCCAAGCCTGGCGCGAAAAAGTCTGCTATTGTAAGCATCGACGATGAAGCTATAGGCATCCAAATAGCAGCTCCACCAAGGTTACTTTTTTGCGTGTTGTACAGACACTTTTATTTGATTCTCTCTTTTCTACAGAGAAGGTGCTGCCAACGAGGAATTAATTGATTTTATGAGTCACGTTCTCGGTGTTAAATCTAGATGTGTCACACTTGATGCTGGTTCGAAGTCTAGGAATAAAGCGCTGATCATCACTGGTGGGAAGACAGCTGAAGAAGTGTTCCATTTGGTGAAGAGTGCCATCGATGACAAGTGATGTCCCGCCCACCGACCGAGGGTTCACCTGACTCCTGTGCACGTGTTCCACCAAACAATGGCTTGATGGCCAATGCTATTTGAGGAAGTGATCAATAAAACACAATGCGACCTGTGTCAAATCACCGCACTTAGTGCCGATAGTGGCTACCGTTAGTGGACTCTATCAATGACCTTAGGACAGTGGCAAAACAATAAGATCACGATCTATAGTGGCATTTCAGGCACTGTCATGCATATGCATGTGCCACAGGTGTGCGCATCTCCGGCCAATCTGCACTCCAACAAGGTTGTCAGAAATGCTATTTAATAGCCAGTTCTCATGTCAACAAGACTTTTCGCCCAAAAGAGTGAACTCTCTTGTTTGGGGCTAACTCAACACCGAGTAGATGCCTCATCTATTCGAGTCTCGCTCACAGTGTTCTGACATGGCCAGTTGGAGGCAGAAAAGTCGCTCACATCTTGCTTTATTCGAGTCAATTGACAAACCGGGAGCAAGACAACAGCGACAGACCGAGCACCACAACGCTCTGGGCTATCTTGAAAAGACCTTGTTCGCTTCATCATGCCACCATCTTTTTGTAAGATGCAATCCCAATTCGGGTGTTTAAAAGAGGCGTGTCTAGGGCCAGCATGTGACAAAACAATTTCCATTGTAATCAATGGCAAACGGGTAAAAATGGCAGGGAAGAAAACCAGCGCCATTGATTTTAATGGGAATTTTGTAGTCACATGCTGGCGCTAGACACGAGTCACTCTTTAGCCGGATAGATGCTGAAGCGAGTACCGGTGGGAACGCATTATCTCGCAATGAGTCCAGCGCCATTTTTGCAGTGTTGGGCATCGACGGGCGGGCAGAGAGAGGCGCCACCAGAGCTGACCAGTTGTTGCACACTCACTACCAACCGTTGGCACAGCGACGTGAGCCGTTCAAGCACGAGCTCAACACTTTCTCTCCTTTGCCTCACTTCACTACTCCTCATTCTTACGCACACACTTCCACACCGATTCAGCACCACTTTCGCCAATCGTCCTCACTATCCAATTTCACCATGTCGGAAGAAACTGTAAGTTCACTTTATAATCTCATCTGAATATTTGGTATCTTATTCAATCAACAATACATCTTAATTCTTGACATATCTTTATAAACTTACAAAACACAAAATGATTTACATTCTATATAATCTAGCAAGTGAATTTATTAATAACAAGAAGACAAGCGATGGGCATATAAAGTTATTGTTTGTTTATCTTGACTGTTGGCATATGGCATTGGTTTTCTTCTCAATATGATGACTTGTTTAATCTACACATGTCACTATTCTGGGACGGATAGCAATAGCAATGAGTGAAAATAGGTGGGAAGAAGGGACAGAGTCGACTGAGCAGATGGGTCCGCGCAGATGCAGGAGGTGCCGGGTGCGATGGCAACCGAAAGTGTGGCGCGATGGGTATGGTAGTGTTCCGCAGTGGAAACACTACCACCTAGCGTTTCAACGGCGAGCCGCCTCCCAAAGTGTAGGCCAGTAGTCGGGAGTGCTACCCGAGCGCCAGTCGATTGTCTCGCCAGCAACGGCCAGTGGTGTGCACGGGAGCGCAACGCGCCTCGGACTTACTCACTGTCACCGCGTCCAAGCCTACCCTCTACCACCCCGTGCTTTGTTCGCCTTGCCTATCTTCACCCACTTACTCCTTTTCAACCAACAAGTCACACTTTGGGCACTAACAATCTAAACATGACAACCAACACACAGTCTTCAGCTAAAAAAATTCCCATCCATTTACAGGTATAATAAAAACTTAAATATATTAGTGCTTAGCAACAGCAAAATATTTCAATTTCAACTTGCTTATATTCTTAATTTATGTTTATTTATAGAGCTCCCAGAATCGAATTCTGATTAAAGGCGGACGTTGCGTCAACGATGACGAGATATTTGAGGCGGACATCTTCATTGAAGATGGGAAAATTAAGTCAGTCTTTATAACAATGTTCATGTATTCAACATACTGATATTATTTTTTGATTCAGAGATATCGGTCCGCATCTGATAGTTCCTGGTGGTGTGAAAACCATCGAAGCTCGAGGTTATTTGGTGCTGCCTGGTGGTATAGACACTCACACCCACTTGAATACATCTTTCATGGGTTGTCAAAGTGCCGATGACTTTTACACTGGAACTCGAGCAGCACTGGCTGGAGGCACTACTACAATTCTTGATATAGTTATTCCGGAAAAAGGCACTAGTTTGATTGAAGCTTTCAAGAAATGGCGCTCTTGGGCTGATGGAGTAGCTTGTTGCGATTATGCTCTTCGTGTTGCTGTGCCGGAATTTATTGCTGGAAAAACGGATGTTGAAATGGAAACATTGGTCAAAGAACATGGTGTCAACTCTTTTAAGTGTTTTATGGCTTATAAAGACTGTTTAATGCTTCGCGATGAAGATCTGCTGAAAGTGTTTCAAAAATGTCGCGATCTAGGAGCATTGCCTATTGTTCACGCGGAGAATGGCGATATAATCGACTTCAACATAAAGAAGTTGAAGAGTCTTGGCATCACTGGCCCAGAGGGTCATCTTCAGAGTCGACCGGAAGAAGTAGAGGCAGAGGCCACAAACCGAGCAGTGGTGCTGGCTAACCAGGTCAACTGTCCAGTATACATAGTGCACGTGATGAGTCGTTCAGCAGCGGATGTGATTGCGAACGCTCGTTCTCGTGGATGTGTGGTGTTCGGTGAGCCCATCACTGCTGGCCTAGGCACTGACGGTAGTCACTACTTCAATCGCTGCTGGCGACATGCTGCCGCTCATGTTTTGTCGCCTCCCCTGCGGCCAGACAAACACACTGCTGAGCATCTGGTGAACATGTTGGCTGCCGGGCAGTTGCAAACTACTGGATCTGACCACTGCACTTTCAATTCGGAACTCAAGGCCAATGGCACCAAAGATTTCTCCAAAATTCCAAATGGTGTAAATGGCGTCGAAGAGCGTCTTATGATATTGTGGGAGAAGGGTGTCAAGACGGGCAAACTCAATGTCAAACAGTTTGTGGCAGCTACTAGTACGAATGCAGCAAAAATTTTTAACCTGTATCCTCGCAAAGGAAGGTTGGCTAAAGGTTCCGATGCAGACATAATCATTTGGGGAAATAAAGCGCACATCATCAAGGCTGAAACTCATCATTCCAATGTAGACTTTAATATCTTTGAAGGAATGCAAGTGAGCGGCGTTCCATTGTTTGTTATCACCAACGGCAAAGTGGTTCTCGATGAAAGTGGACTTCACGTCACTCAAGGCACCGGTCGGTATCTGCCGTGTGCGCCATTCTGTAACCACGTGTTTGACACTATTCGCGAACGAGGCAAGTACATCAAGGTGGATCGCGATGGCAAAGTCGAAGCTAATGGTTCCAATGGTACCGCATCGAATGCTGCCAATAACACTGGGCCATCGGGACCAGTTGACTACCCAAGTACACAGCCAACTATGTCCATCCCCCTCGACATGCAAAACGCCCCTCAATTCTACAAAGGCACAACTCGCAGCGGAGTTCGCAATCTCCAGGATTCTTCGTTTGCCATTAGTGGCGCTCAGATAGACGATGATAAAGTTGGAAAAACTGCTATCCGGGTTCACAATCCCCCAGGAGGCCGATCAAGTGGTATTTGGTAAAATTAATAACTGTCTCACACAAAACTAAACAAATGTAATTTCATGACTTTTTAATTAAAAATTAAAATAAAAAATACACATTTATTCTTCTGGGATTTCGATATCACCTTCCTTGATCTTTGTGATAACATCTTGCGGGTGTTGGCCATCGACGGTACAACCAACCGAGACAGCAGTACCGAGAATCTCCTTGACAGTGCCTTCCAATTTACGGGCCATGCTGCGAGGTCGCATAGTGCGAGCAATCTTGATTATTTCGTCCAAGGTCAAATTACCATTGTGCTTGACGTTTTTGACCTTCTTGCGATCCCGAGCAGGCTCCTTCAAAGCTTTGATAATAAGCGAAGCAGCCGATGGAACAACTTCGATTTGAGCTTGACGATTCTGAATGATCAGCTTAACCGTGACCTTCAAGCCTTTCCAATCGCCGGTGGCCTTGGCAATGTCATCACCAACTTTTTTTGGTGAAAGACCGAGTGGACCGATTTTAGGAGCTAGGGAAGAAGTAGCACCTACCTCACCACCAACAGCTCGGAGGTAGACTAAATAAAGTATACAAATCGTTTTAATAAACGGGTTTTCACAAATCCAAACGATAATTCAATACAAACCAATTTTAATCTCAGTTGGGTCAAACTTGGGAGGCATTTTGTGATGTGGATGAGCTTAATTGGATCGCTCTACCAAGATTAAGTTGCACCACAAAATGCTTGTGTAGGCAGCGAGAAGAGGAAAAGGAAAAGACTATTAACACTCAACATGCTCCTCACATGTTATTTATTTAAACGATACCATCGATGTATCGAGTCGTTACTAATTTTCCACTCGCTTTCAGCTGTACCCGCACCAGCTGTACTTCACATCAATCAGTAATTGTCAATTGCCAACCAGTGATTGGCAATTAGACATGATCCATAAGTTAAACAATAAAACTCAACAAATCATTGATTAGATAATGCCATATTCAATTTATGCAATATTCTCAAGTGCTAATTTTATTTCAAACAACACTCAACAATAGGCTCGCTTAAGAAAAGAACTCAACCTGTAAATCGACATAGACCCTTTACTTCTGGCCTCCGACCTCTCAAAAGACCCCTTTGCACTGACAAAGGTAGAGAACGCTTTTGGTCACTTTTTGAGTGTTGCCTGTAATTTATTTAAAGAGTGGTCAATCTAGAACGCTTTATATGGATATCTCTGTCATTATATTATAAATAGTTAAATTAAATAAAATATAACTCCAATGAGCCGACTATTTGATATGAAGTTTAAAGGATAGTGTTAAGGTTCTTATCAATATATACGCACCAAGTTGCCTTGTCTTACCAAAATACACCTTGGACTCGACTTGGAGAGAGATAGGAAGGAGAGAGAGAAAGCGCAAGTGTAAGCCATACTGGCAGCTAGTGGCCCAGTTTGCCACTCTCACTAGGATATTTTCTAATAATAACTATTCTTCACATTGCTGCGGTTGTATTCTTTACTCGACCTCGAATCTAACTTTGAAGCCCGCCGTCCGGGAATGCGTTGGTGAAGATAATCTGTGTTGTGTGATCACCAGGACACTAGTCACTCGACCAGAGTGTAACTGATATACAGGAAGCCTTTTGAGTTCCCAAAGGAGTTCTGTGTAGACTAAATCAATATGGATCCAATGATATTTCTTGATATTGCAAATGAGCTCACCAAGCTCAAAATGTTTCCTTATTTTGACATTGTTCACTTTATTGTGACATGTCTCTACCTTAGAGAAGATTTGTCAACAGGTAAGATCATTTTGAATTATATAAACATACTAATATTAAGTTGATGTGTTTAAAGGTTATCATGCATTTTCTCGAAAACATCCGTTAGCATGTTGGATATCTTTTATGCTATCGGCATTTGCAGGTAACATTTTGGCAAGTTTTATACTTGGAGAACCTATAGCAAATGCATTTAAAAACACAAATCACATCATTTTGGCTACTGCGGTTTGGTGAGTTTGCAATTAAAAATGTTTGCACTAAGCACATTTTACACATATTTTGTAGGTATGTTATCTTTTACTCTCCATTTGATATCGTTTACAAGATATGCAAGTTTTTACCGTGCAAAATTGTGGTTGCTATTATGAAGGAGATAATTCGGTGTAAAAAAATCAACGATGGTGTTGCTCATGCAGCCAGCATTTATCCCAATTCTTATCTAATAATGATAATTATTGGCACGGTCAAAGGTTAGTAACATTGTACATTGTACTTGTATTCATGTTGAATCATTATTGGCCGTTAGGAAATGGAAGTTCATTTGTGAAGATATTTGAGAGATGCTGTCGCGGTGTCTGGACGCCTAATGCAATCGAGTTTTTGCAACCTTCTTTGTAAGTCACCGAATTGGATAGAATACTTCTTCTGACACATTTCTATCTTGATTTAGCGCAACAAAAGCTAGCATAGGCGCTTCGGTCATCTTTATATTGGACAAGAAGACGGAATTGATTTCCGCACCACACTCTTTGGTTTACTTAGGAATCGTAATTTTCTTCATCTACTTCAAACTCTCCTCTATGCTTCTCGGCATCCACGATCCATTTTTGCCATTTGAAAATTTATTTTGCGCCCTCTTTTTTGGTGGAATTTGGGATGCATTGTCTAACTTTTTAAGTGGTACTAACTAAACATCATTATCTTTCGTTATTCATATTTGTTTTATTTAAAATATAGGTAAAACTTCCACGGAAAATGGCAACGCCAAATCGGAGATATCACGAAATGGAAAAAGTGAAATAAGTAAAAAGAAAGATTAAACTATTGTATATTATTACTATTAATATATTTTAATAACCAATATATGTTTCAATATTTATCTGTTTTTTTTGTTTCATAATAGTAACTTTAAATGCTTAATACTCACATTATGTTTGTACCATTATTAACTGATACACTATGATACCGTTTTTATAGTCCGGATTGTTGTGATTAAACAATTTCAAATTGTCATTGATTTACCTTAAAACCATGGTTAGTTCTTGACGTATACTTATCCTAATATTTTTTTGCCAATTTTGAAATTATTAAATTTATATAATCTAATTGATTTAATCTAAACAGTTGAAAAATCTGACACAGATAAGAATCTAAAAAACTTTGAACTAAAAATAGTGAAAAGATTATGCTGGTTTCCAAAATTAATGACAAACACGTCTTGTGCGAGAATGACGTTATATCAATGTTGATTTGTGTTTTTTCACAAAAATTCAAGTTTGTTTGCTTTTTGCAAGTGTTGAAATTGAGTTTATTTGAATTCATAGGAGATTATTATATAACCAAAAATGCGTTCTAAGAAAAATTTTAAGCTCTATGTAGAAATGTGCGAGATCAAGAGATGGCGTTAGAAGCAGAAGCTTGACTGATTTTCTAGGCTTAGGCATAATTTTTCCATTGTTATCTTCCATATACTGTAGCGTTGCCTAGCGACAAACGGACGAATACCAAGCCTTTCACAGTGCCTTGTGGAAAAATTATGCCTAACCCTAGAATCACCCTTAGTGTGAGTCAGGCATGTAATTCTTTTTTTTCTAAAATAAATCGACAATGTACGGTAAAAGAAGGGGGAAAGTGCGCCTAAAAGTGTACTATCACTCACTGAGCATATTGAATAGTAGGGAAGAATGGCTTGCCTGATGTGAATGACGCAACGAGGCAAAAAGAGGCTGTGGAAGAAGTGGGGAAGGGAGGAGAGCAATCTGAGTGGTGTGAACGCGTCTACGCAGGTCTCCACCGCCAACACTAGTTAGTGTAGTACTACGACGGAGCACGACGACGCGGCGTGACCCAAGCACACCGGACCGCACCGGCCACTGCTAAGGGCCCTCACTTCACTTCTTGATCACAGCCAACTACACCATCCCCTGGTAAACATTTGCTAAGCATCAAGGCCACTTTTGCTCTTACAACAAACCCACATTTTTAACTCTTTGTGATGTGATGCGTCTTGCTTACGTATTACCTCATAATAATAACTAGCTTATATTTTAGCGCATGTATCTCAATTACCGTTTTTCAACTTTTCGGGTAAATTTATAACTGTTAATAAAACTGTTTCTTTTTTTAGAGAAATGGCTGATAATTTGGACGACTTTTTTGCCAAGAAGGATAAGACAAAGAAGAATAAGAAAAAGGGCTTATCTAACAACGATTTTGTTCAAAAGTTGGAAAGTGTTAAAGCCATTGAAAAGGTTAAGGATAAGAAGATATCGTGTAATCTCAACAATCTTGAGAATTTTATACAGGTTGGATATATTGTATAGTTAGCAGTTTATATTAACTTTTTTACTGCTAGGATGATGGCGAGTGGAAAGATTTTGAAGATGAAGACAATAAAGACTATTCGGGGCTAAAAATTCAAGCTCTTAGTATTAAGTATTACTACTCTATTATGGTGGTATTTTTAAGTAATAATAATATATAATTTATTTCAACAAAAAAGGGATAAAGAAGAGGAACAGCAAGAAGAAGAAGAAGCCGCAAAGCTAAAAGAACCCATTGATAATCCTTGGAAAGACAAAGGTGAAGAGGAGAAGAGTAGTGCTTCCACCACCCAGGTTAAGCCCGAGGAACCGAAGCAAGAGAATGATATACAAACACTGTTCATGGCTGCTCGTGCTTCTCGCGGACCTCGTATCGACGATGCAGTCGAATTTCCCGATCTGGGCACCACTCGCGAAGCGTACGAAGAACTGAAAACCTTCCAAACAGTGCGTTCGGGTGGGCCTTCTCGAATCGCGCCTTCCAATTCTGCTGCTAGCACGATATCCACTGGCAACAAATACAGCGCTCTTCTCAATAATCTCAACTAGAGATTTTTGGATTTAACTTTTTTACAATTAGGCTTCTTCTAATTTTTCTTATAAATATATCCTCTCATATGCATATATTGTTTTTTATTATTTACAACGATTGTTATTAACAATTAAACAATTTTCAATTTATAACATATGTTGATTTCTATGCATAGTTTGGCCTCAAACTTACTCGTTGTTGAAAAGGCAAAGTAAAAAACATTAATGTAAGTTTATTTATTACTGCCTTCTATTTTGTCTTTAAAATAACGCGTTTGAGGGTTTACTGTATAACTGTGTTTAAATGTACAGTTTGCCCTCAAATTAATGCATTGTTGTCGAGGAAGAGCAGAAGGAAGCAACAAATATATACTGATGTCTTCTACTTTGCCTCGACAACAATGCATGAGGGTTTATTGTATAATGTTGCTTCAAATTTTACTCTTTTAATTTACATTGAAAAATGAAGTAAAGTAAGAAATAAGCAGTGTTCGATTTTTGTATCGGGAATGCTACACTGCTTTCAATGGTTCAGTTAAAAGTGAAGCAATTAAAACGATCGAAGCAACACTATATATATAAATTTTTCTTTTAATAGTTAAAACGCAAAATAAAATTAGTTATCTTAACGTGTATATTGTAAATTGCACATGATTGAAATATTTGAATCGATACACTGAGCATGTCAAACTATAAAACCTCAAAATCTGTTAGGGTTTACTCTTATATATCTCTACTGTTTGCTACTTTGTCATATTTTACTATATAAACCTATAAAGCAATATTTGTTTGTTTTTCACTCGAATATAAAATAATGAAAGTATCGGTGTGCTACGAGTTAGTTTATAACAGAAAATATTCAATATATAAGAACTATAACCAAGTAATAATAATAATAATACAATGTTTACAATGTTCTTCAGTCGACAAACTTCAACACAATTTTGATTTTCCGACATTTTGCAAAGTACATTTGCCAAAGTCTAAACTAATCTAATCATCAAAACATCACTCACATACTGTTGTACAGGTACAATGTACCCTTAAAGTGAGGATATTCCTTCATTGCAACGACAAGCTCGACAAAGATGAGCATGCTATTCATTGTTATATAAAGTACATCAGTGTTTATAATTAGACCAGTAACGTCATCAAGCATTTTATTTAAAATTCTAGCTTGTAGGTACAAACACTGCAAGTCTAGCATTAAATAAATAAAACAAATACAATGAATGTCAATTACAAGAAATGAAGACAACATATTTACACGAACCAAAGTAATATATAGCCAACATACATTAAACCCTCCCATTATACATCATTTATTGTGACGTAAAGGTAGACTAAAACCCTAGTGACAGTATACTTCAAGACCTTCCGAAAGAAAGCGATAATGTAGTGCACAGGGTTGGGATGCACATGCGCGTCTAAGTTGGAAAATATAATAGTACATTCACACAAACTTATCACTGGCACGATTGGAAGTCAGTCACAAGTTAGGCTCACATCCCTGCAAGCGAGATACAAGTTGCGTTGTAATGGGAGAAACATCTTATCTCGGAGCAAGTAGAGCTGTTGATCGACAGTTTGGACTCGAACCAGTGGTCCAATGGAAAGTGGTCAAGCACCGGATCAAAGCGATCGCGCCACAAGCACGCGTTTACTACCACTACTCTCACTACTGCACTACTGTTAGCTCTACCACTACCACAAAGACTATCACTCGATCACTAGTGCGGATCCGGCGGTACGGGTAGTCCCTCGGGGCAGTGGCACTTGCACTCGTGACGTCTGTTTTGATCGCGCAGCCACACTCTAGCAAACTCGCTCTTCGTGCTCTTATAATCGCGCAAAACAATCTCATCCAGCCGATTCTAGTGGTTTCCCTCCAACAAGTCTTACTTTGACCTAGCGCTATTTTGCTCCGCTAACTCTAAGTGATACCAAATCGTCAATTGTTTTTGTTGTTATTTCTTCACATAAAATGACTATTTATTAATCTTTTTATTTACTGTTGTGTTTTGTTTTTTCCTTTTGACCTCACCTTATTACAAACATGCGAATCAGCAGGGTTTTATACAAAGAAATTCTTAAACACATAGATTATTACTCAAGATTTAATCCATCGCCATTGTCGATTGAAAAATTTCTTAATTTTGGTATATAATTTTAGAGTGATTTTTAATTGTTATTTAATCAACATGTTTTGTCAATAGGCAAAGAGGCATGCGAGAAGACATCTTTTATCTTTCTTCGAAAAGAGTTGCCAGTCAGACTGGCTAACATTATGAAGGAATTGCATTTGCTTCCAAATAAGCTACTCAACACTCCATCAGTTGAACTAGTTGAGAGTTGGTACGAACGAAGTTTTGGAGAAATCTTAAGTTTTGAAAAAGCTGAACCTGACTCACGCGAAACGTTGGAAGCGTTCTGTGATACTTTAATTAAGATTCGTAATCGACACTCAAATGTTGTTGAAACGATGGCTCATGGCATTATGGAATTGAAGCAAGCTCACTCACTAGATCAGCAAACTGAACATTGTATCCAGTACTTTCTGAACCGTTTCTATATGAGTCGTATTTCAATCCGAATGTTGATAAATCAGCATGCAGCACTTTTTGGTTCAGACCTAGCTTCAAATAATCCTCGTAATGTGGGTTGTATTGATCCAAATGTAAGTTTTTTATTTATAAATTATGTGTTAGTGTTTTAAATTAATTAACTTTGCTTGTGTGGCAGTGTAATGTTCAAGCGATTGCTCTGGATGCATACGACAATGCCCGATTTTTGTGTGACCAGTACTATATGACTTCGCCTGAATTGGAGATTGAGCAACTAAATCGTAAGTGATATTTTTCATTTAATAATGTTGCAGATATTTATTTAATCGATACTGTTGAATATTAACGAATAGCTCAAAGTCCAGAAGCACCGGTGACCATCGTGTACACCCCGTCACATTTATATCATATATTATTTGAACTGTTTAAGAATGCCATGCGTGCTGTGGTTGAGTTTCATGGCGAGAATGACTTGCCTGCAATCAAAATCATTATTGTCAAAGGGCGGGAGGATTTGGCCATCAAGGTGTCATTGCATGTATATGTTTGTCAAATGTTATGTAACAGTTTTGTTTATTTCTTAGATAAGCGACAAAGGAGGCGGAATTCCTCGTTCTTTACGAGATGTGCTTTTTCACTATATGTATTCGACGGCGCCAAAGCCTTCGGCATCTGGAATGAACTCTGCGCCATTGGCCGGTTATGGCTACGGGTTACCGATTTCTCGACTCTATGCACGATACTTGCAAGGCGATCTAGTGATTTCATCAATGGAAGGCTACGGCACTGATGCAATAATTTACTTGAAGGTGATTTCCAGTGAAGCTAACGAGCTATTGCCTGTGTTTAACAAGACTTCAAGCAAACACTACACCTCTACTCTTGGAACACATGACTGGAGTTCGAGTAGTAATAATCACGGCATGACCAACAATGGCAACTCTCAGTGGGAAGTTCCGATTGGTCTTAAACATTAACATTGTTGATTTGGTTTTGTGATATCAATCAAGTTCTATCTTCAGAACAAGGGTGAAGGATGCGATCCATTTTAGTGGTTTTTTGTTGTTAGTTCAATGATTCTGTATAGTTTTTTTTATAAAAAATTATATATATTTTTCTAGTTCATCAAAGATGTTTCCTTGTGGATATTATTTAGATTTCACTGCCTGACCAGTGCTCACAAGTTTCGAGTTGTTAAATTAGTAATTTAATAAAATTAATTATTAGATCATATTGTTTATTTTGTTTCCACTCAGGTGATTTTAACAAGTCTAGTCAGTGACCAGTTGAAAATTCCTACTAATTTGCTTTATTATTATTAAAAAATCATTGATAATCAGTGATTATTAATCACTATCACATGATAATTGCATTGTCCAAGTTATTTCTTGCGAAATTGCTTGAGATAGTTCATTATGAAAAATGCTACAAAGGGCCAAGTGAGAAAGAATACTGTTGTTTTGGGTGAGAGCTCTGCAAACAAATGCCATCTAGGTTGAACACCACGTGCGTTCCCCTCCTGCAAGATTAAGTGTCAAGCAAGCATACTAATGAGATCAAGTTCTTACCAAACGATTGGTAGAATTGTTTTCCAGCGTTTGTACTCGATTCACCACTTGATCCATGCTGTGTTGGAGCCGAAAAATGGCCAGTGTCAGTTGTTCACTGAATCCAAGCAGCTCGTTATTCACAGTGGGTTGTTGACTATGACCTTCAACACTTCCAGCTTGCACATTCCCTTTGAAAGACAATAGTGAAATCAACTTGACTTGACTTAGGAGTAAACTCATCTACCATGGTTCTGTGAATTACGAAACAGATTAGCGTGACTAGATCTGTTGGGCAGTTTGTGGTCAATTTCGTCACACATGGTATTTAGTAATAGAGACGGAGTATTATCCTGAGGGCAACAAATCAAAATCAAGGGTTGTGAAATAAGATTGCTCGCGATTTGCACGTACTGCTTGGGGCGTCGTGTCGAAGGTGTCTGAGAACTCGTCGCCTTCGCTATCATAAGAATTGAAGTTAGCATTTGCCGTGGCTGTGTGTAGTACAATAAAAAGAAATATACATTAATAATTTCGATAAATGTGCTCATAGATTTGCTTGGGAAAACCCATGTATGATACAAAAGCAAACCAAAACTTTAAAGAATTTCCCCTTCATCCAGCAATATTACACAAAAGACACCATTAAATTGTTAAATTGCATAGTAACCATGCTAAAAAATTCCACAATCAAAACTACTATAATTTAATTCAAAATCACACAAGTAATCACAAGAGCAATTAAAGACATTTTACAAAGAGAATTTTATTAACACATTGCAATGGCTTCCATTGTAATACTTTGCTTATTAAAGTCAAGTTAAGATTGATTAAAATCTTATTAATTGCATTGTGCGTATTAATACCACACCATTCACCCCGTAGTATGATTAATAGCAAAATAAAATTAAAACCTACTCGTAGTGACTTCGTTGTCAGGAACTTCAGCCATGCCTTGAACGGTAGTAGTATCTCCATTGACTTGCTTGCTTTTGTTAATTACTTCTTCGGGAAGAAATTCGTAGAATGGTCCCAGCATGTCAAGAAAATCAGTAACTTCTTGAGTAAGTGAGATAGTTTCAATAACCTACAAGTTAAAAAAATGGTATACAAAGTGTATATACATAAATGGATTCGATATTTATGTTCATAAACTACTAAGGTGAAGTACCTTTTTGAGTTCATCAACATAATACTGCATCGCTTGTTCCCGGGACATATCACCGCACTGTTTCCAGGCATCCCATTTGTATCTGTTGACGATATCATAAAATGGAGGTTTCTTGGATGTATTTGGTCCTTCGTTTGCTTGTTTGAAGAAAGCGTAGAATCTCAATCGCAACTCATCAGAAGGTTGAAAAGATCCTGCGATTAATTGTTAATTAGAGCAATATTTTTTATAATCAGGTAATAACCATTTTTAGGTAGCGATTGAATCACTTTGACTGCAGCATCAAACTGCTCTTTGATGGACATTTCGACCAAGTGTTGATTGGTATTGGTAGAGCAAGAGTATTACTTAGATGGTTAGTCCAGTCGAGGCAATGTTTCACAATCGATTGATTGTGATGCAGAAGCAAAACTAACGTTCATAGTCAACGATTTTCCCTCTTTAACACAAGAAGAAAGAAAAGTTGTTAAAAGCAGACTGGTCTCTTCAGGTGGCGGTGGTGTCGGCGCGGCTTCCAACAATCACACAACGCACTCGACCACAAAGAACTAATTATTATTTGAACGAGTCAAGGCAGGAAGAAAGAAAAGACGGGAGAAAGGGAACAAGAGTTAGGCACTAAGTCATCGCCTGTACAACGGCTGCAATTGTTTTTAACTTGCAAAATCAGTATTATTAAGCAGAATGTTGTGTTTAGACGAAAGAAATCAAATAGAGAGCAAACACGGGCGAATGATTGACGTCTATGGGGATAGCGGTCAGTGATTGATGAGTGAATCACAATGACATCCACGGATTTTAAACTCTAACTCGCCCAAGTACAAGACACAATGAAGCAAGGTCGAGACGCGATTGATGGAACACTACGGAACACTAGGTGGTCGATGGCGAGGCACTGAGCTCATGAAGCACTGCAACCGACTGGCCAGTGGCCCAGTTGACTCGAGTCAAGTCGATCGAGTGCATGCACTGCACTGCACTGACATGCCTAGCTGGCTTGGCGCCACTCACACCTCATACCATCACCGATCGATACACAGTATTACACACACACACACACACACACACTACTCACTCTTCGCCTTCAACTCCACTTCAACACTCACTCTCTTTCTCTCTCAGCTGCACCTCTCTCACTCACAAGTCTTCTTTTCGCATCACTATCACACTGTAGAGACTAATAACTAAACGAGTCCTGCTTCGAGTAAATTTCACGCATTGCTACGCAAGCACAAGTTCTCTTTGGGCTAGTTTTTCCTCTTCCATAGACTTTCTGATCATTACCTTTAAGGCGTAATTAGCCTGTTGACAAAAATGGGATTTTTATTATTGCCTTTTAGTAATTATGATTATTATTATTTCGGCGACAATAGGTCACGAGGAAAATGAACATGCAAGTTATAATATCATATACTACTAATATAAAAAAGAAAGTATTTAATAACCAAACTTGTCATTGAGATGTGTCTTGCCGTCTCCAGTTTGACCACTTGGTGGTAACCAATCAATAAAGTCAGCTTCGTTTTCATGTCGTGTCACTAACTTGTTTTTACGTTCTTCTAGTAGTTTTTCCTGTTCGATTGCTTGAACAATACTGTCTTGCTTGAGTTTACTGACTTTTTTAATTTTGGCTGAGTTGGTTTTAGATTTGGTAACTGTTGTCTCAATGTCATTGACAGTTTGGACTGGATTAAGTTGAGACTTGAGGATATCGTTAGAGATCGATTTTTCTGAGCAATTTTTGATAGATGTTGGTAGATTTCCTTCTGTCTGCAATGACACTTCCCCGACTGTAGAAGAGACCAGTTGATTTTTTTGTTCAACCATAGGTGTTTGCTTTTTTGAATCATCGGATGGTGTTGGATTTTTCATATCAACTAATATTGTACTTGGCTTTGCTAGTTGGATTAATTTCTCAACTTTAGTCTGTTCTTGTTCAAGTTGTTTAATCTTAATTTTGAGGTTTGATTTTTCAATTTTTTGGTTTAGAGTCAAGCCATACTTGTTCTTGTTCATAGTTGCTAAATAAGCATCAATCGAATCTGTAAGCTCGTTGTCGACAATCTCTGGCTTCATTTCAGGTTCCAGTGTTGCTAGCTTTACCTTCAATTGCCTTAACTCTTCATTTATCTCCTTCCACTTAACATTCAATGTCTCAAAATTATACACAGCGTTCTCTCGTTTAAACCGTTTTGTATTTTGAACAGATTCGTCCAGTAAATCGTCTTCATCATCATAATATTCTTCTTGTGCTTTTGACCGAGCATTCTGCTTCTGCCAAGGAAATAGCAATAAAGCTTGATCCAGTAAATTACAACATTTTAAACAAGTATCCACAATAGCTTCTTTTTTCTGTAAATGTTTAAAAAAATTTCAGTAACAAATAAAAAATTCCAATAAAACCAACCTTGTTCATTTGTTGACCTACAATTGGAATCCACTGATTATCAATTGGAATTTCAATAGTACATTTAAACTTATTGTGAACGGAGTCAACTTTGGTTTCGAAATCATATCCCTCGCGCTCAAACCACTGCTGTAAACACTTGTAAGGGTTGCCTGAAAAGACATTCTCGTTGGGAGAATGAAGACTATGTTGGTCACTCTTCATGGCGGCGATGATCGATTTAAGAGCAAGACTATCTCCACTTTCTTCATCTTCGTCATCACAATCAGTCATCTGCATACCCCAAGTGCATGCATTGGGATCACCATTTTGCAAGCTGTCATCAAGAATTCCATCGGAAGCAGTCTTAGAATCATTCTCTTCTATTTGATCTTCGATATTTGAACCCAAAACAAAAAATCGCGTTGAGGCGCCAAACTTAATCACATTGTTATTGGAACTTATTTTTATCATTTTTCCAGCTTCAATTTTGGTTTTATTGCAAAAAGTTCCGTGAGTAGAACCGCAATCAATCAAATACCAAAACGATTTCATATTCGAACCTAAAGTTTTAATAAAAATAATTATATTAACAGATTACATACAACATTGCAAACCTTCTTGAAAAGTTTTATCATCCTTGGGCGACCAAAGAAGTGCAGCATGGTAGCGTGAAATGGAAGGATGTTCCATAGTAATATCGCAGTCACGAGCACGACCAAAAATTAGCCGGTTTTTAGAAATCTCACTTTTAGTTACAAGCGAACCATTTTTCATTTGATCAAGATAGAAGGCATTAGTTGGAGGATTTAAGCTGGTCAATGCTTGAGGTAATACAGTTTTATGATTTGCTGAAATGTCAGGCATTTGTTTGGTGAGGTGCTCGCCCGAAGTGGCGTGGTTATTGGAATCGGAAGAGGCCATGCTTGTGTGAGCGCGTGGTGATGTGTGCACCAGTTTGCACCAGCAATACCAGTATTAAGGCACAACTATATGCCGGTCGGACAGTAAATAACTGTGGGCTAAGGCACTGTAAGGCACTATAGTATATATATATGAGATATATCAACACACACATGTATTATATGTTGTTATATATATGGGAGAATATGGTGAAGAGAAGAGCGGACCGAGGGAGATGCCAGCTGAAAGCAAGTGGCGGGAGGGAAACAAAGTGGCGGGTGGAGAAGTGTGCTATGTTCACTAGTGTTGCCTGTGTGGCTGCCCGGGCGCGCTCATCTATCGTTACTCTATACTCTATACCATTGCCCTCGCGTCTCTATTCACTTCTCTCCCTGCCTTCATCTTCCATACCAAATTATATACATATATATTTTACAGCACTTTCAATTCGTATTAATTATTCCAGTGATCGTCCACCATAACGATCGGGTCTTGCACAAGCTCTCTAAGTATTGTCCTTCTCATTGCAATGTGAGTATAGCTTTTCAAAATCCCTCCTGGCGCCAACAATGACTGAGCGAAGCAAGGTGGAATTTCTTGAGTGTGAAAATAAGTTACTCCTATACCAGCAAAGTAATTACAAAGAACTGTGTAAAGTGCTCACCGAAAGGCATGTCGAAATTGTCAAATATCTCAACAGTCTTAAAGATTACGTCGAAAAAATGATGGGATTCTTTCACAAAGAAAATGTTCTATACTCAAATTATTTGAACGACAAAACATTGCACGAAAGCAATATTGATCGATATGATAAACAAATACAAGACCTCAGTCAATCAATTCAATCGTCAAAAGCACAGATTTTAGGTAATAATTTTAACCAAATAAGTGTTTGATTTAATTTATTATTTCTTTTATTTTTTAGATAAAGCAGAGAATTTCTTTAAAGATCAAATTAATCCGACAATAAACCTAACAACTTCAGTAAATAATCACTCGATTCAAGTGAGCCGAGATAGTAGTAATGGCAATCTCAAAAGATTCACTTGCAATTACTATGACTGCTCAGAAGTATTTACATCGGAATCTCTCTTGGATTCTCATATGCGCACTCATCATGGTACAAGCTTTCACACTTCAACTGATTTGTTAAACTTTAATAAAAAAATGAATGAAGCATTGTTTGCACCAGCCACAGAGCTAGAAGTGCTAGACTATAATTCTACTTCATACTCAAGCATTACTGATCATGATAATCACAATAACTTTGATAATAAAACGGCTAGATTTAGGAAACTTATCGCTTGCGAATATTGTGGCAAATACTTCAATAAGCATTATCTTGAATCACACAAGCGCAGTCACACCGGAATCAAACCTTATAAATGTTCCGTAGACGGGTGCAATCGAACATTCACACAAACTAGCTCAAGAAACTTTCACGAAAAAAGGTTTCATCGCATCGATAGAACTGGGCAGCTCAAGTGCAGCTTTTTGAATTGCGACGTGTCTTTTGAGAGCATCGGTGAGATGCAGAAGCACACTCAGCAGCACCAGGTGATGATCAACACATTGAGCCATTCCTTAAATGGTGGTTTCAAGGAAGAACCTGAGCCTCCGCTGGTAGCTAAGACGAGCCACGCCAGATCACACAATGGATCTGTGGCACGAGCCCGAGCCCGTTCCACCAACAACTATGGCAACAAACACGTGTGCAACCAGTGTGGTCAGTCTCACACTTCTACTTCCAACTATCTATCTAATCTTCATATATTTCCTCTTCTAGGTAAATCTTTCGCCTACAAGGTCGCTCTCAAGCAGCATGCCTTGATGCATGGTGACAAAAACTTTCGCTGTCCTTATGGTGACTGCAATTATGCATCTTATTGGAAGCACAATTTAGGACTTCATCTCAAGAAGCATCACGAGAACGTAAATCAATGATTTTTTGTGTAAATGTGTTTTGTGTATCTTTCTCATTATTATATAACTAACTGGTAGCTACAAGCGGTAATCACCAAATATGAATTTTAAACTATTCACATAATAATTTTTGTCTTGTACTTAACATCTTAAGTTTACTATTTATGATAGTAATTAATAATAAAAATGCTTATAAGTACGCAGTCTTAAACGGCCAATCTTGATCTGAATCCAATAATATTGATAACATTCATTTTAATCTCCATTAGTAGGGAAAAGCGTGTATCGTGACTGTCCGTTTTAAAATTTTTTTTATTAGTTTGAAAGTGATAGTTTCTATTTTGCTTGTGACTTACAAACAAGGATTAGAAACTGACTAGAAACTTTATTTGAAATAAAAGTTGTAATATTTAATCGTTGTAATACATCTTCAATCTGAATCACTCGAGTAATCCACAATCGAAGTAGGATTACGTTTCACAATAACTTTTTTACAAATTGGTTTAGTCTTCGAATTAGTATTATTCTTTCTTGATGTAGAAGCTAATTCAAATTTTAAATTAGATGAAAGCGATGATCCTCCAAAAATAGACTGATTCATAATCTGTTTTCTCTTCTTGTTCTTGATGAATTCTGAAGACTCACTCGATTGTAAATTAATCAGTTTAGCCATTTTACAATCAGTTTCCCTTTCAGAGACCAATTTGAGTGTAAAAGGCAGTGAAGATTTTTGTAACAGTTTAGCATCATTGGAAGCTACTTCTTTTAGTTCCTTTTTGTTGTTCCGAAAAGTCTTGCGTAATGCACAATTAATAGAATAATCGTCTTTCCATCGCGTTTGAAATTGTTCCAAATTTTCAATACTGCTATTGTTGCTGATAGCTTTTTGCTTATCTATCACTTCATGTTCGAGTTTGAACATTGGATCAAGTGATATTCTCTGTTTCACTTGTTTGTCCACTTCAACCTGCTCATTCTCACCCGGACTCCATCTTCTTTCTTGTCGTCTGGCTCCATTTATCACAACGTAGTCTAGGTTTTCAGGGTCAGTTTGAATTTCAAAATGATTGTCGCATAGATGACATTTCATTCGGAATTTATAGATTGGTGTAGTGTGAAACATGCCAACTTTGGACTTTTCGGCATTGTACCGGACACCCATTCCGACGTGGTTGTTGCATCCATCGCACCAAATGTTGAATGGCAACTCGAATCGGATAATCAAAATGCCTTGGTCGAGTTTGCGTGCTCTCTCACGCAAAGGGTGACTTCCACGGTATGTATTGATTGATCCTTTTCTTGGATCCCAGTCTGGTGGATAATACTTATTTGTCGCCTTTCTTTCAGCCATCTTTATGTAGGAAACGGAGCATATACTTAAATGTAAGATCACAAAATGACACGATCTAAAACAAACTCACGTTTGTTTACCCTATTGTGACTGAGTTAGGTATACAAATGTAGATATAGACTAACTTAAAGCATACATATGCATGTATATGTATATGCTCTATACATGTATACTATCTCTCTCCTTATAAATATTAAATAAATAAATAATATAGTCGTGGTTTTCTATATTATATGTTCAATGTGTTGTTATATTTGGTTTTCTGTCACTTACGTTTTTGTACTGTGAGAGTTACGCTTCTTTCACTGTGCTTAACCGATTCGAATTCAACTTTCGTTGTGATTCGAATTCGTCACCGATTCGAATCTTACTTTAACTGATGTGATTTGAATTCTTAACCTATCCAAATCTAACTTTCTGTTTTATGATTCGAATTTTATTCCGATTCGGTTCGAATTTTGGGCATAAATCTTCAAATTCTCAATCAATTTGATTCGGAATTCGAATTTTTCCGATTCTCGCTCGATTCAATTTTTTTTGCATAACCCTTCTAATTATGATAACTTGAGTTTGACGCCGCTTTGCCGCCGTTTTTTTTACAAAAGGCAGACGGCGCTTTAGCGCCGGTCTTATTGTAAAATATAAATTCTTAAACTCACTTTGCTCAATTTTACTCGCACGAATGTAACAGTCGCTATATATAACAAAATAGGTGAACCTGTCTTTGTGCTTAAATTTGTCGAAATAAAAACAAAGGAACTTTTCACTGTATCTTTACGACAATGAACACTGACTTTGCGTGAGTTTGAGAGCAGACTGTAACTGTTATACACACGTACACGCATGTGTGCATTTGATTGTTGCTGCTCAAGTCAGTATGAATTTTTTGCTGCATCAGTGATTTATCAAAAAAATGGAGAAAGATAGATTAGGACACATTTTTAAAAATATTTATTATTTTTGTTTGGATAAAACAGGCGTGGCCATAGATTTTTGCTCTTCAGGCGCGGAATTTTCTGATTGTTGTGATTCATAGTCGGCTTCATCTTTAGGAATTTTATCACCGACAGAGCCTCCTTCATTACCAGTAGCATTGTCGTCTCCTGGATCTTCGCTATCCTCAATTGATCCTTTTGATGATGCAGACGAGGTACTTGAGCCCCCTTTAGATTGACTACTGGCTCCTTCTGAGCTATTAGACGACAAGTTGCTTGCTGAGGATGATTGTGAAGATGAGGCGTTGGAACTAGATGCTCCACTTGCCGAGGAAGACTTTCCTGACGAAACATTACTTACAGATGATGCTTTTGAGGATGAGGAGTTAGAACTAGATGCTCCACTAGCAGAAGAGGACTTCGATGACGAAGCGTTGGAACTTGATACTCCGCTAGCTGATGATGACTTTGATGAAGAAGCGTTAGAGCTGGATACACCACTTTCCGATGATGATTTCGATGAAGCATTTGAACTAGATAAACCACTAGCTGAAGATTTTGATGAAGAAGCGTTGGAACTAGATGCTCCACTAGCTGAGGAAGACTTTGACGAAGAAACATCGCTTGCAGATGATGATGCATTAGAACTAGATGCTCTAGAAGCCGAGGAAGACTTCGATGACGATGTTGAACTTGCTGGTTGGCTCGATTCCTCTGGTGATGGGCTATGATCTGAAGGGGGAGCTGCTGATGAACCACTTGCTGGCACGGATGCGTTGTGAGATTTATTCTGAGCCACATCAGAAGCGGCACTAGGAGCCGTCGAAGCGGAATTTGATTTGCTACCAGCAGTGCTTTGAGCACCAGGTGTGGAAATATGCATAGAAGGCTCAAATGACATTGCCGAGTCCAACTTAGGATCTTTGGTCTCTTTGAGGGTCTTTGTGGTAATTTTGCTAACAGATGCGGAAAAGTAAGGATTCTGCAAAAAGTCACCGGGGGTAGCTCTTCGCTTTGGATCAATGAAGAATGTCTTGTTGCATGCAGCTCTCACATAGATGTTCATTGAATGTTTCACAACGAATTGTCGCCACTGAGCGGAGAACTTAGAAGTTGACTTTACATTGAATGGATATCGCCTGGTTTCCATGCAAACCAAAATGACACCTAGAGACCACATGTCTACCTTGGACGGATCGTACACTCCGCGAAATGCTTCCGGTGGCAAGTGACTGTTCTTGCGCGATCGTCTTTCTTTCTGCTGCAAGAGAGGTGCATTCTCACCATTTTCCCAAAAGATCACAGACTTGCTCCATCCAGCTATTTTCACGTTCGATTCCTGAATGGATCAATTAATATGTTATTAATACGCTCATTTTGGCTACTTGGACAATTTCATAAATTTTCGGAAGCCCATTCTTATATAATGCAAAAACTTTAAGCTTGTTTGTTTTTCTTAGATTAATCATTCAAATTTCCCTCTATTATTTATTCTACTATTGCGCAATACTGACTGTTATTTCTTTTACAATGAACGGGAAATATAATAATACAATAGTCAGTAATGTGTAGTAGTAATACGCAAGAAATAGAATGATACAAAAAAACTTGGTCAAACCTTGTTGAATAAAATATGTTGTAGTTTGATGAAGCGATGAGCAACGCCAATTTCTTGCATTTTCTCAATTCCTTTGGTAATCTGAATAGTCCATTTTCGCTGTGTTTCAGGATTGATTTCGTCTTTATCGTATATCATCAAATATAACGATTTGCTGGGACATTCTTCCATAAAGACGTATATCTTATTCTTTACCTGTAATATAAAATGTAATTATTTGTAATTTATATCGAAATAGAGATTACCTTAAATATATCAAATATTTCAATAAATTCTTGTGCAATTGGACTGGAGCCGTTACCGCCAACAAATCGTTCAATTTTTAAACTATACTGTTCAAGATTTGCTTTGTATCTCGGAGAACACTTGTTCATGTCTATTTGTTTGCAAAGGATTAATTCCTCTCCTTTGTATGCCATAAAAAAGGTATAACATTCATCAGACACTATAACTTTATCAATCTTAAAGCCAACTTTCTCCATGTCTTCCATAGTGTCTAATTCTTTAGCTCCTTCACAATCCTGCAATTTTTTAAGTTCACTGCAGAGTTTAGATTTGTCAGCCACCGACGAGTGCTTTGAAGTAGAACTTGCTTTAGAACTAGAATTTTTGGAAGCGCTTGCAGTCGAACTTCCTTTTGAGCTAGCAGATTTTGAAACACTACTTGCACTGCTGCTACCTTTTGAACTTTTGGATAAGCTTACAGCAGAACTTCCTTTTGAACTGCTGCCTTTTGAACTTTTAGATAAGCTTACAGCAGAACTTCCTTTTGAACTGCTACCTTTTGAACTTAATGCACTACTAGACCCTTTTGATGAACTCGCTGATGTGCTTGATTTAGAACTACTTGCTTTGGAACTAGACATGTTACTTGCACTAGTTGCACTTGAACCTTTTGATGAAGAGGTGTTGGATTTTGAAGAATAATTGCTAGCTGATGATGCGGAGGAACTTGAAGGTTTTGAAGATGTTACCGAAGAAGTACAGCTACTTCCTTTTGAACTTTTTGATGAGCTTAGAGCAGAACTTTCTTTTGAATTTTTTGATGAGCTTACAGCAGAACTTCCTTTTGAACTTTTTGATGAGCTTACAGCTGAACTTCCTTTTGAACTTTTTGATGAGCTTACAGCAGAACTTCCTTTTGAACTGCTACCTTTTGAACTTAATGCACTACTAGATCCTTTAGAAGAACTTGCTGATGTGCTTGATTTGGAACCACTTGCATTGGAACTAGACAAGTTGCTTGCACTCGAGTTTTTTGATGATGAAGACTTGGAATTCTTTGAAGAGGTTGAACTCCCACTTGCTGATGCCGAAGAGTTTGAGTTTTTGGAACTTGAAGTCGAGCTTGGATTTTTACCCATGTTATTTTAGCTAAATTTTTCTTGTAATAAAACAAAACATTCAACGAACCTTTAACATGCAAGCATTTAAATATATTGCTGTGAATGCAACAAAACATTGTTTTTAATTTAATTTAATTAAAAACTCAAAAACTGAATTTTCTTAAAAATGTTATAATGTAATGTAATGTAGTGTTACTCATACTTTTTAAAAAACCATATTTTTAGTGTTTGTGTATCAAATTTAAGGATTTTTATATAAAAATTCTCAAATAAAGTCAGTTATAATAATTATAATAATATTGTATAATTTGTGAGAAAATTATAAAAGTGCTCTAAAATTGTGAATATATATTATCTATCTAATGATCAATATTTTGAATTAAAGTAAACTATGCTTGGGGGTAACAGAAGTTAATGTTGAAAAAATTTGAAGTGAGTAGAGAGTTGTGGAATGAAGGAGCGAAGGAGAGCTATAGAGAGTTTGAACTTGGCGCAACTGGCACTAGCAGTGTGCGAAGTGGGCTGACAGTGACGTCAATGGGTGGCTCGAGTCGAGTCACTCGAGTGGAGTGGACGAGACTCGACGAGCTGGTTGGCATCGCACCACTGGCAGTCTGCTGCGCGTCATTCGCTCCCACGACCTACTCCTCGCCACACTGCAAGCTCCTTTGCTCGGTATGAGTATACCCTGTAAGTTGAGTACCTTGAATTTTACCCTCACTCCTTCTTACCTATGCCTTCTCAGGTATTAATCTTATTTCGGAATTAAATACTACGCTTAACAACTCTGAAACAATGCCTGCTTTAACTAGTAAAATGTTTGAACTAAGGTAAGATTTTAATTTTGTGTGGATTTTTAGTATTATCTATTTGTGTAATATAAATGTTTTTATTTATATTTTAGTCTCAATATATTACTAATAGTTTTTAAAAATTATTTTTATGCTATATTATGCGAAGTTTTAAAATTCCTGAAATAGATATCAAAAAGATTTTTCTAGTCGTAGGTCTATATTGTAAACAAAATTGTTTATCAATTGGTTGCGATTGACGCACACTGAAGGTCGTTGAGTCACTTGGCCGCTCGATTTCTTGTTTTTATCATCACAAATCGCTCGTCACATGAGGCAAATAGATAAACAATATGGTTCCGTCAGATATATTGTCTGATTTTTTGATTTCAAGCCAAATAATGATGACTTTATCTCTACTTATATTAAACAATTTCTATTTATAGTAGCGGTAGTGCTTGTATCGGTAGTTTCGCTTCTTTGCGACACTACTGTGTCTCTCTGGGTACCGGGCCCCTGTGGTAAGTTAATAACATCACTGGTGCGAACATTTTTTAACAAGCAAATGTTGACTAGGTGCTCCTGATGTCCCTAACGGGAATATCACCTTACAGTCCAATTCGTCAATAGTAGCCGTGAACGAGAGCAATTTTTCCAAGTTAGCCTTTTCACCAGAAATTCAAGATCTTGCTAAACTATCCCTTCAGCAACCTATTAAGATTACTTTAAAAATAACATTGCTCGACTCTTTAACTTTTGAATGGGATTCCATCTTAATTAACAAAGAACTGTACATCTGTATACCAAACACTACTACGGACAACTCCAAGGAAGCTTTTATCGCTTTGCTCGAATTCGCCGAAGAAGAACTTTATTGCCGAAAGGTTATTGTTTATTTTGACAAAAATAAAAACGATCGAAGTAAGAGTTCATTTCAAAGTTCAGAATATTGTTACATATACATTTTTATTGCAGATTTATTGATGCGCTTATTCAACTTTATCGGATTTACTTTGCTTCCACCAAACCATCCCACAATACTAACTAACCAATCGGATGACATGCTTTACATGGAATATAACATTGAAGAATAATTTGCTCTCGGTCATTTTGGTTCACTATGATGAAGATGGTACACTTTAATCCTAATTTCACCTTTCATTTATATTATAACTATATATATTATTCAAATTAAGTTTTTTTGTGTTAACTTATCACTCAATTCACACCTATTCCCACATTCCTTAGCTTTTATTACCTCACCTATTGGCTTGATGTTTCACTTTGCGATGAGAAATAAAAGCTAAGTTATATTTTCTTGTTAATCTTTTGATTGAATAAATAAATCCACATTAGATTATTTTCAAAAATTGATTTTAAGTGTACAATTTATAAAAAAAGATATTTGTAATAAATTTAGAAAGTATTGAGAATTATGAAATGCGGGTCAATGTTTGTAATTTGATCGCTTGTTTGCATTACAAGAGTGAACACAATACTGCTGTGTCGAAATATATCATTTAGTTGCAATTCGATATTGGCTTTATTTGAGAAAAATATGATTTTAATATAGTTAAGGGTATTCTGACTCTGGGGAAGTATTCCACGAATCGCTTGGAAATTAGCTATCTCTGGTCAATTGCCATAGACACTGGAAAAAGCAAAACAAGGCGTAATCAAAAGCATTTAATTTCATCTTTAAAAATATTCTGAAAAAGATATTTATTAGAGGTGTTACTATTGCGATTTTTTCAGTTACAGTCACTTTATCGAATAGTACCCTTTAGATTGCAAGTGTTAAGTTTAAGTCTTTGTCATTTTATGTTTATTTTCACTAAACATAATCTGAAAAAAATGTTTAAGCATTTTCGAAAACGATTTGTATCCCCATTTTTACAAAATATCGGTTAAGTCAAGTTTTCAACTGGTCAGTTCGAATATGGGGAGTTCGGATAAGAGGTGGGAGACTGTACTTGATTTTTCTAGACTAGTATACTAGAGTTTAAAGCTTACAAACAAGCGAGTTTGCTCCGTTGTTGAGCACATTCTATGTTTTACCCACTGGAGGGAGGAGTCACTAAAGTGGTACTTGCACGGTACAAAATGAAACTATCGATCAAGCTTGACTAGTGTTGTTACAATTTGTCTAACACATGTGACATATGTCCATTTCTTGTGTTTCTTCTCTCCAAGAGTCGATTATAGCTCTGCATTAGAATGTCTCTGGCCGACGAACTTTTAGCTGATCTCGAGGATGACGATAATATTACGGACGACTTTCAGACAAATGTCAATTCAAACGACGTTATTCCTGGTGAACTTAGTTTGGAATCGATTACTAAACAGTACACCTCAGTTCGTTCATTGGCAAAAGTAATTGAAAGTGAAGAGTTGAAACGGATTATGCAAGAAATTGCTAATCGTCAATGCAATGATGGTAAGTGTTTTAATCTATTTTGGTTGTGCTAAACACATTTTTTTGTTTTTTAGTTACTTTTACAAAATGTCAAATTGATGGTCCAGTTGAATCCCATTCTGAATACAAGCTTGTGGTTGATGCCAACAACATGGCCGTGCAAATTGATAACGATATTAATATTTGTCACAAGTTCGTACGCGACAAATATTTAAAACGGTTTCCTGAACTAGAATCTCTGGTTCCAAACGCATTGGATTATTTGATGACTGTGAAAGAGCTGGGAAACAATTTGGACAAAGTGAAAAACAATGAAAAGTTACAAGAATTTTTAACACAAGCAACTATAATGGTAGTTAGTGTAACGGCTTCTACCACACAAGGAACAATGATGTCGCCAGAAGAATTGAGTTATATCATGGATGCTTGTGATGTTGCAATTCAAATCAACCAATTTAAGCTAAAGATTTATCAGTTTGTTGAATCAAGAATGACTTTTATTGCCCCAAACTTGACAAGTAAGTTTGTATTATGTCAAAACCAATAGTAACGTATATTCTCTTTCATGTTTTAAATAGACATAACTGGTGCATCAATTGCTGCAAAATTGATGGGTTTAGCTGGTGGGTTGACTAATTTGTCCAAAATGCCAGCTTGTATTGTCCGTACATTGGGAACTACAAAGAAAACATTGACTGGATTTTCTTCTACTACGGTTATGTCGCATACAGGATTTGTATTTGCTTCCGAAATAGTTTCGAATACTCCTCCAGATTTGAGGAAAAAAGCAGCTACATTGGTTGCAAATAAGAGTACTATTGCGGCCCGGGTTGATGCGATCCACTCCTTTCCGGATGGCTCAGTTGGCCGAAAGTTTCGTGAAGAGATTGAACGAGCGCTTGACAAGTTACAAGAACCGCCACCAGTGAAGCAAGTGAAACCCTTGCCTGCACCCATAGATCAGCCTCAAAAGCGACGAGGCGGCAAACGGGTGCGCAAACTCAAAGAACGGTTAGTGATCACTGACCTTCGCAAGCAAGCCAATCGACTCAATTTCGGGGAGATCGAAGACGACGCTTACCAAAACGACCTAGGCTTCACTACCGGCCAGATGGGCAGATCTTCAAACGGTCGCATTCGGGCTCCTCAAATTGACGAGAAGACCAAAGTGCGAATCTCGAAAACACTCCATAAGAATCTACAGCGACAACAGCAAGTGTTTGGTGGTACCACTACCGTGCGCAAGCATACTTCTGGTACCGCATCTACTATCGCTTTCACGCCCTCGCAAGGACTCGAAATCAACAATCCGTTGGCAGCTGAAAAGAAGGTTAATGAAGCCAATGCCAAATATTTTAGCAACACTAGTGGATTTTTTAGTGTCAAACCACGAATATAAGTTTATTATGGAATATCGTTGAAAGTAGTTAATAAAAAATAGTATGACCAGCTTTTTATGAAAAAATACAATAACTACAACGCAATATGGTCAGCTTATTACAATCACTTCTTAGTTGCTAAGTAAGCGGTATGAATGGTGTGTAAAAAATCTGCATCGTGCTGAAGAAGGTGTATCAGGGTTTCTTTCAGCTGCTGATGAGTCAGTTTCAGAGGTTTTTCAGAATCGGCTTTCTCGGGAGCATTGTTCTCAAACAGGCAAGGTGGAGCAGTGGGAAGTAAAGTAGGGTGCTGAAAGAATGCATCCACTGGTGGCTTAAATCGATCGCCATCACTGCCTAGGGGCATTGGCATCATTGGCATTGGGTTTGAGTTCATCGAGGACGACATCATCAATGGTGTAACTGGAGAAGCAAGTTTCTTCGACACTTCATCTTTCATTCCGCTACGCTGAGGGGTCATCACAAGGTGATCTGCATTGTCAAGAACACGATCGCCATTTGTGGAAGTAGAAAAGTTCAACTTGGTTGGAGTAATTTCTGGCTTCATAAGTTGACAATTAAAGAGGTTGTTTAGGTTAACACTTCGTCGTTGCGCAATCGGCTTTACTAATTCAGTCAGCGTTGGTGGTACTGAATGTTCCACAATCTCGGCGATTTTCTCATTCACCAAAGCACTCTTCTCTTTGTCATAAAACCAAACACAATAGATTTCGTTTTCATTATTTTTGTACATTAAATAAGGACTTTGCAGGTTTGTCTCGAGATCCTTGGTGATTTTTTGCACGAGGTTAATGGTGCTAAGTCGGTTGATCACTACAAATGCATACTCCGGGACAACCATTCGCCGGACGAAAAACAACGGGCCTTCAATATCTTTTCGTGCCCATTGATTGCTGTCTACATTAAAATAGTAGATGGCAACCTGTCCTGCACTGAAAATGATGCTATCGATATTGTCATCAATCTTCTTCAGGGCTCGGAGATTAATTTTCTCTTCAGCGTCAGCCATGACGATCCAGTAATCGAGTGGTGGAACGGATATACAACAATACGAAATGAGCGTGCACGCTACACGAACGACAAATTGGTTAGCATAAAACAACTATGCCGCACTTGTGTCCACTAAGGTTAAAATAGACCTACGGTTTAAATTCTAAAATTCTGCACTAGATTTAGTTATAATTAAGCGTAATTTTAATTTTTTAAAATTTTGTTTTAATATTTTTAAATTTTCAAAACAAAAATATAAAAAAATATTTTTAAAAAAATGTTTTATATAAAAATCAAATTGATAACTTAGCAATTTAGACAATTAAAAAATAAGTGTTTAAATCTATTATTGTTGTTATTATAATTTATAATATGTACATTTAGTCATGAAAATTCAGAAAAATACAGTGAAAATACATAAAAATAGAATGCTGACATAAGGAGAGTATTGTAGAAAAAATAATATAGATATAGATAAAATAATAATAATAATAAAGAAAAGTGATGAAATAGTTTGATGCGCTTGACAAGTAGTGTCATCTGTCGACAGTGAGAGAGGTGGTGAGTGGGGGCGTCTCGAGCGGTATTCGTAGTAGAGCTTGGGCTCGTGATCTTCTAAGAAAAGGCGTGTCTTACCTAGCATTGGTTTGTGTTTGGATGAAACGACACAAGCAAAGCGTGTTGCTAGAACGATTGAAAAGCACACCTCTTGGGAAGAGATATCGGGGTTGAGTTAGAGCACTGCTGGCAGGCAGACAACAGACTGGTACGGTTGCCTGTGACTCTGTGTGTAACTCTGCCTGTGGCGGTGACTGGCGCAGTCTTTGTGGCGGCACGCAAGCAACTAGCCAAAGATTGCTCTTGGTTGGTGTGTAGTTGAATCGGTGGCAACCTGGTCCTAACCTAACCCTGCTCACCGTCACCCTTGGCCTCGATCTCGTGTGGCACCAAAGAACGGAGCCGAGCGTAGCGTGTTTCGCCACTTGTTCCTCACTCATCAACTGTTCTACCGACTTGGCACCGCCAGAGGCGATACGTCACCGAGTACTGCGCCTAGCACTGTTTGCCAGTGGGTGTTGCGTTTCTCCGCTTGTCGCTCACTGTACTGTTTTCCTCACAAACAGCAACTCGGCTTACTCAAACACTCGAGACCTAACAGCTAGTGCAGCTTTCTTTTGACACATTTGTCTCTTGGATTTGGATTTTTTTTATTGGCGAAAGTTTTTTCTTAAGATTTTACATTTACAAATTTGCCAGAAACAATGACGTCGAAAGATGACGAGTACGATTATTTATTTAAAGGTATGTGCAATTTAAATACTAATGTACTCACTAATTTAACACGTTTTATTTACTTTTTAGTTGTTCTGATTGGAGATTCTGGTGTTGGCAAGAGTAATCTACTTTCACGATTTACTCGTAATGAGTTTAATCTCGAAAGTAAATCTACTATTGGCGTTGAATTTGCAACTCGAAGTATTCAAGTTGACAATAAGACGATTAAGGCTCAAATATGGGATACAGCAGGTCAGGAGAGGTACAGAGCCATCACTAGTGCTTACTATCGCGGCGCTGTTGGTGCCTTGTTGGTTTACGATATTGCGAAACACTTGACTTATGAAAACGTGGAAAGATGGCTACGTGAATTGCGGGATCACGCCGATCAAAACATTGTGATAATGCTTGTTGGAAACAAAAGTGATCTTCGCCATCTCCGAGCTGTGCCCACCGATGAAGCTAGAGCTTTTGCGGGTAAGATTTTATTCTACACAAAAAAGTTTGTGATTCAATACAAATGTCGATATTTGTTTTTTTTGTTTCATATGTAGAAAGAAATAATTTATCCTTTATTGAGACATCTGCTTTGGATTCTACTAACGTTGAAGCAGCATTTCAACAAATCTTAACCGAAATCTATCGTATCGTTTCGCAAAAGCAAATTCGCAACGACAATGGGGATGAGTCATCTCCATCTGCAGATAACATTAGGCCTATCACCATTCCGCCAACTGATAGTTCGGAGCGTAAGAAGAATAACTGCTGCCAGGTCTAATTGGCTTTCAAATCCGCTCATTTCAGAAGTTCTATTAAATATGCTACAGCAATTTTTTTAATCTTCTATTCTCTTTATTATTGAGTTTTATTATTATTATAAATTCAAAATTAATGTTAACTTCTTAAGAACCGAAATGTTAGCTTTTGCGATTCTGAAACACTGATGTTTTTATAAATTTTATACACAATTGCCTTTTATTATTAGAATTTACTTTATTTGTATTATTTGTATTGTAAACATTAAACATTTTAAAATTCATACTTTAGGTGTTTTACCATCAATCAAATATATTTAAATCTCTGGATGAATTCGCAATTGTCATCAAATGTTTTTACTCATTAATGCCAACACATGAAAAATATAAACTATTGACTTTTGTTTCAACTATTTTATCACAGTTGTTATTTTTATATATACAAAAAATGGTTATCACTCGCTTGGTTACTGTCATGACCACTGCGATAAATTTAGTTTTGTCAAGGATCCTAACACCTGTATGACTTGTAAATGCCCAACTGTTTATAGAACTAATATATTGCAGCTCCAATTTACTTTTTATAATCTTTTATATATATTATAATATAATGAACTAATTAGATCATTTCGGCCGCACCAGCATTCTTGTTGCCATAGCGGTAGGGTTATAAAGAAATTACATAATTTTACATTTTTCTCAAGATAACACGCACAGGATTGGTGTCTATTAGCATACCAACTTGAGAGTAGTTTATTATTGGAGGATAACTGACCGTCATACCAGCGATGATAAGCAGTAAATAGCTTTATCGCATTGCGATTCAATTTAGTGGAATTCAAGATCTAACTACAGTTGGCATTATATCCCTTCGGATAAATAAACTGTTCGCAGTGAGAAATGAACATGAATGAAGTAGATAGCAGAAAGTAGCTTTGACTTGTTGGCTCTCAAGCTCGTTATCGGTGAAGAGTAGCAATGAATGTGAGGCAAGAAATGAGCGCCACCTATAGTGTTAATATTATTATAGGATGATAATCGGTGTGGACCCAGTAGGGAGCATCCTTACTGGTTCGACTCCCATTCTTCACTCAACGCTCACATATGTGGCATCTTCAAGGAAGCTCTAATAAGTAATACTCTTGGGCTGGCACAAAGGACGGAAAGGGTAGAATCACAAAGAGTGTATGCACAAGTTGCAGCTAGGATCTATGGAAGTGCAACGTCCACATCTCCTCTGTAGACGAACTCTTGATGAAGGAACAAAGCGTATTACTACTGTGGTCGAATCGGCCAGTTCGCTATATAATACAGCAATGTGGATTGCCTGGCGATGGCGGTCGACAACGTTAGCGACGATGACGCGCGAACTGGCCAAGACAGAGCGGGGCGCGTTGCCTTCACTGATTTGGTGAGTGTTTAAGTTAAGAACGAGATAGATTTAACATCAATTCACTGTGTTGCTTGGGCGCTATATGAGTGTGCTCTTTGCGCCAGTCGTGATCCTGGCTGGCAGTGTGCATGTGCACAAATACTGGGTTTGATCGAGCTGTTCAAAGTGCCTCGAAAGCGAACTTATACCGTGCGTCTCTGCAGCAGTAGTTTGCCCCATACATGTGCCACTTGCTCCCACCACGATACTGCGAGCCCTGCCATACTTGCCAAGGGAAGATGATTTGAGCTGATGGCGAGATGTCGACGCTTCTTGCTGCCCGCCTCGCACACAACCACTGATCACTGATTTGGCCTGTTCCTTGCCTCACTCCGGCATTCTAGCTCTCAACGCCACTTGTGCATCTCAATTGTGTATTTGGAATGTGCTTTAGTGGAAACTTGCGTTAAGCTGACATTTCAACTGATCAAACCTGTTTAAGGTGGACGCATTTGTGACATTAGCTTCGAACGACAAGGGAACCATTTGACGAGGACCACGGGCACCTCTGTCTGGTGCAGTGCGGATCGTATGTGCTGTGTGCGATCGGCACCAACACCACTAGCATGGAATGACTAGTCGCATCACCGATCCTAGTCACTGTTGCACCTCACTGCCTCTGACAACAGCCAGCACCATGCTTCATCACACACCAGTTTCAGTCTCAATTTCTCGCTCAATTCTTTCGCACTAATTGCGATATCATTTCAGGTATCACTTGTTACCATGCCAACTTTGCCATTTTAAACTGCTGTAATCAATAATTTCAGCACCTTCGTAGAAAATTTGGGGCAATTTTCTAAGTTATTGTTAAAGTTAGCACATTTGTAATAAGTTTTTAGAGTATTGGTGAACTTGAATAGTATTATTGAGTCTGAAGAGATATTAATTGGCCGATAAGTTTTTCAAACAGCAAAGTCCTAATGCTAATGACTGGAGTTGTGTTGATGTGAGCGATGTGGACTGGCGACTGGTACCATGTGGGCGGACCGAAAAGCGCTGACCCTTGTCTAGTTGTAGCTGCATCGATCGGCAGTGACCATCAGTCCATCACGCACAGCCCTCATCCCGCTCGGGCACTTCCTCAACGTTGCCAACATCATGCTCAGACTGTTTCCCCTGAGACGATCATTTTCACTCGATTTAGCTCCAGACGACTCCAATTCCAATTTCTTATTGCATGTGAATGATGATTCAGATCTCATCGGACAGTCGAATGTTGGCGCGCACATACCTCACGCTAACAAATCGGTAATCCATTCTCACTCTCGCCATTCCTTCCCTTCTTCCTTTCCCTTTCATCTATTCCAATTCCTAACTCTTATCCTTTATTTAATGCTTTTATTCTAATAATCTAACGTCGCTAAGGTGATGTCACCAGAAATACTCATTTACAATAATTCTTTATCACTATTCTATTGATAACAGACACAAGTTTTACCAAGACAGCAATTGCAACTGCATTCTCAATATCTTTTCCTGATTACTTTTTAAAATTATCGTTTCTATTTAAAAAGCATTTTTGCAACTTAATTAATTGAATTGTATTATTTACAGTCTGCTCTTGCAAATCACGAGATTGTTTCAACGAATATGACCACAGCCGTTCATTGGCCTGTAGACGACATTGACGACGCACTTGCTGCCGATTTTGATGGCAGTCTATCAGGTCTTGGGATAGAACTTGGAACAGCTTCGTTTAACATGAGGTTAGTAACGAATAATTGAGCAATGGTCTAAACAAAGCTTTTTAATATTCAATCTCAATTGAAAAAGTTAGTAAAATTTTATTATATAATTCATAAATATGGTTTGTAAGTAAATAATTCTTTTGTAAAGTTTTGTGAACTATATTCCTTGTTTAATGTGAATCCATCTTTGACAGTGTTTAACGTTCGTGTTTTTAAACGCAGTGAGGCACTTATGGCGTTGCCAAGCTTGTCATCATTAAAGCATCAAGACTCGGTCAACACTTCTAGCGACCACAACAGTAACCATCCCAACTTCATTTTGACATCTAGTCTTCAAGCAGCAATGCGGCACAATGAAATTTCTACCTCATTAGAAAGCACGGGAAGTCCACAGCTTGGAAGCAGCAATGCAGAAGAAAAGCCAGTTGCAGTGGTACACGGGAAAAAGAATCGTCTGGCATATGGCACTGAGGACGAAGTGATCAGCACTTCGATTAAGCGATTCTGCGTGAACAATGAGCGTGAGCTGGCCAATGTTCACATTCTCTTGCCCAACAACTTGGTTTCGGGCGAGAACGCCAATGGAGTGGGTGATAATGCTCTGTCGAGTGATCACCACGAACACCAGTGCGGTGATGAGTGTCTCAACCCAGGCACGCACTGTCACCTCCGCCATAGCTCCTCGGTACCCGATCTGAGAAGTAACAACTTTGCCAACAACTCTTTCAGTCCTTCCATTCATGTGTCACACTCAGCTGCATCTTCGCCAACTTCGTCTTCAACCTCTACTCCGTCCACTACATTCTTCTCACAGATTATTTCATCTCAGCTCAATACTAACATATCAACCAATATAGCAAATCATGATATTTCACATTCTTCAACGCACAATACTACAGTGGAATCTTCCAAGTTTCAATATGTACTTGGCGCTTCTACTTCGATGGCTATTAGGATGAATGAAGAAACAATGACTTATTTGAATCAAGGTATTTTTTTGGTTGAATTCAGATACCATCTTACACTTTTATTCCAGGGCAATCATACGAGATCAAACTGAAAAAAGTTGGAGATTTAAGTGAAATGAAGGGGAAAATGCTCAAAACTATTATTCGAATTTGTTTCCACGATCGAAGACTGCAATACATGGAAAAGGATTTGATTGAGCAGTGGAAAGAGCAAAGGCCTTCTGAAAGAATTCTTGAAATTGATATACCACTATCGTACGGTATCAGTGATGTGCGCAACGATGTGAAATATATTAATCGAGCCGAGTTTAATTGGGATCCAACCAAGGAAACTGGAGTCTTCATTCGGGTATGTATAGCATCGATGATCAATGATCATGCATGGTCTCATGTTCAACCTTGATTGACATACAAATGAGGATCCAGCGCCACCACTACGCCACACTATACTTTTACTTAAACAAACCAATTAATACGTAGGCTAAATGCTCTTCTAGTGACTTAAGTTTGTGCTTTCTAAGGGCAAACAAAGATGGATGGGGTTCACCAATCTTGTTTTGCTATACTCAAAACTTCGTTATGTTTATTTCATAGATTAATTGTATAAGTACCGAGTTTACTCCAAAAAAGCATGGCGGTGAGAAAGGCGTTCCATTTCGCGTCGTGATTGAGACTTACTCGAAGGATTCCAGTGACCCTTCCAACTGTTTGCATGCTGCTTCGTGCCAAGTCAAAGTATTCAAGCCCAAGGGTGCGGATCGCAAACACAAGACTGACCGAGAAAAGATGAGCAAAAAGCCTGTTTCGGAACAAGAAAAATTCCAACCATCATATGACTGCACAGTTTTTACCGACAGTTCTCTTGATGCCTTCATGCTTTATAGCTTGTCTTCATCCGGCATCGAACCAGAGATGAACACAGTCGATTCTCAGGCAGAGATGTTGAATAAAATGTCCCAGTCCTCGCAATCAAAGCCTCTCAATCTTCCCACAACATTGATCGATAAGTCGACTCCAATGACACCGATGTTTAGTGAACTAAGTGACAATAGTTTTGATTTGACTTTTGCTAACTACTCTCCATCCAACACCAAGAATCATATCCTAAGTGCCAATGCTACCTATACGGAGACCCACAAGTGGCTTCAGGAGAATCGATTTGAAGCCTACCAAGCAACATTCGAAAATTTCTCGGGTGCAGACTTGCTGTTACTTTCGAAAGATGACCTTATTCACATATGTGGCTTGACTGATGGTATCAGGCTTTACAATGCTTTGCATTCTAAGAATGTCAAATCCAAATTGTCCATCTACATTTGTTCCGACACCGATGACCTTTTTCGTGCTATTTACCTTGATACATTGACAGTGAACGAGTTACAAACCAAAATAGTAACTAATCTACTAAAGTCAAGCAAATGTACATACTTGAAGCGCCTTTGCATAATGGGACCGGCTGGAGTCAAAATTCTAGTAACCGACGATGTTGTGTGCAATCTCGCAGACGAGTCACTTTATGTGGTTGAATTTTCAAAAGGTAACTAATACTTTTTACATATTTTTCTCACGCTTGTTCTATACTGACTATTTCAGATTATAACGGAGACCACCATGCCGTGATGAAACCGTTCAACATTAGATAGCCCAAGCCATTTGTGCCTGACCAATTTTATACAATTTTTTTATTTTTTATTTATAAATGTTATTTACAAATTTATAAAATTTAAATTAAATCTTTATATAAAATCAACATCACGAAATCACACTATTTAAAATTTGCACACAAAACAATAAAGCTTATGAATCCATGTTAAACCCATCGGCAGATAATCCTTGGCTAAAACCATACTAGATATGTAAAAAAGTGCTTAGTGAGATGATTATAAAGATATGCAGATCTACTTACTCTCATCTCTGCCAGTTTTTTGTCGATGCGGACAATAGCCGAGTCTAAATCGTTGGTGTTGAACTGTCCCATACCAAAAGGATCTTGCACTTCAAATGGTTTGCTACCGAAAATATCCTTCTCCTGGCCAATTTGATCAATGAGAAAGTCAAGAGGCTTTCCATTGGTTGATTCAACATTTCCCACTTCTGACTGATCACTCGCCCTTGGGTTAAAGTCTTCATCAATCAGATCGTTAATAAGAGCATTTGAATCGAAGCAAACTTGGGAAGTGGGGTTACATTCAAGATCCACATCAATCAGGCTGACCGGTCCTTGAGTGGAACGATGCTTCGCATTGGGAGGTGGTTGCAAGGCAGGCACAGGTATAGGATCGACCTCTTTCAATAGTTTCGAGTGTCCATTGGTAGAACCTTTTTCTGGTTGATTCGACTCGTCCGGTGCCGTGACTAATTCCACCGGTTCATGCTTGCTTAATCTTTCCTTTAGCTTTTTGTTCTCTTCTTCAAGGTCACACACCTTTTTTTGCAGCATAATCAATTGCTTGCGAATCTCCAATTCACGACCCGATGTTTCAATGAACTTGGCGTAGGCTAAATCAAATGCTTGTCCAATTGTTAGAATAATCTCTTCCGACATTTTCTCACTCATAAAAACAAAGCAAAGATGCTTATCTGTGTCGACATCTTTGGCGATAAAACTGAAAAATTTCTTCTCCGTCTTATCGTCCGCACAGTAAGATATCCTATGCAAAGGAAACTGGCAATATATCTGCTTGCTTTTGGGCTCTTGTATAGCAACACCATTGACTGAAATTGTTAATTCAACTTTCGGTATTTTGTTGCCATCTGATTTTTTAATTGGATGAATTAGCTTCAACTTATTAATACTTTCTTTGACAATCTCAATGCCTTTAGATTGATTCACCTCGACGTTTCCAAAATACTAATCAAAAAGTAAATAATCATGGTTAAACATGAATGAATTCATCTATTCATTTACCTTGACTAAATAAGCAATGTGGCCGTTTTGAAGCGTAGCAGGAGGATGAATCCATAGTTTCTGTGACTGTGATTTACTTGACTTAACATCAATTTTAGTAGCTCCATTATGAGGCCATTTGAATAATGAAGCATGCTTAATCATTTTCATCGAGTCTATAGTATGGTACAATAATAGAATACCAAATCAATCAAGGAGCAACAGTTGGCAAGCAACGCCAGAGTGAGACGCAAAGCTCAGGTGGAAAGCACATCTGACAAGCTGCAGTGACAAGAACGAGTGACATCAATCGAGCGTCAAGACACCGCCAAAACACCGAGTGACACGGCGTCTAGTGAACTGGCACAGCAGTGTGCTGGTAGCGGTGACTCGCTGATTCCTGCTTCAAGCACTCTGCTTGCCACCTCCACACTACTGTCCACTCTCTAGCTAGAGTATACTGGGCTATGCAAGAAATGAACGGTGGAAGGAGACAACTCAGACAAGCCATGGCAGTGCAAGTTGGCAGTGCAACGCACCACCAGACCACCACACCACCGTGCCACCGCGGCTACACAACACCACTGCACTCTTCAACTAGCCAAACTAGTCAAATTAGTTCTCCTCTAGTTCAATGTCTATCTGGTGAGACCAAACATATGATCTACAACTATTGTCTCTGCTCATGTCCTGGTTACCTCCTTTCTCCGGATCTTATTTGGCCTACTCAATACATATTGCAACAAATGCAAATCTGTAGACATGCTTTAAATAATCTGAGTGTTTGATACAAATATCACTGGTATTGGTTGATTACTTCCATCGCAAGTGATATTTCTAAAAGTTTTAATTACTAAAAATAGTTTTTACAATAATAATGGATAAGTCAACTTGTTACTGCTTTACACAAAATGAGATTACAAACCGTTATAAAGGAGACACGGTACTGAAACACCAACTAAATGTGAAAAATGATGTTGAATAAAAAGTTGAAGAGAAGAGTTAGCAAGTATTTGCCAGGGCAAGCACAATAATGCAAAGTTGCAATCGATGTCACTATAGTGGTGGAAGCCTGTGCACTAATGGAGTGTCGATTTTGTCATACGACGTTCAGTGCTTCCTTCATTGCCAACCTGTTAGCTGTTAGCCTTTCAACAGCATTGTTGTGAATCTCTCCAGTTGAGTTGACTGGGAGAGAAATGGTAGAGTATAGAGAGAAGCTAGAAAGACCAGCTTGAAAAGTTGAAGGTAGACGTGCATCTCGCACGCTCACGCCAGTTAGTAGCAGTGCCACTACTGCAGCCTTGATGCTAGAGAAGACCTGCCCTAGCTAGACTGAAAAACCCACAATGTGATCAAAGGGAGAATCGATTGCGATATCGCCGATAGGATGTATTGACACTTAGCGGGTGTTGAAAATGGAGATGCAATTGCCTAGCGTGATTAAGCTTACCAACGAGCAGACTGATTCATTCATGTGGGTGCGTTGCTTAGTCACGCTTTTGACGGATATGTGTTGCAGAAAGCAAATCAGTAATAGTAATTGACATTAAATGGCGAATTATCGCCAAGCAGGCAAGTACCAGTTCTAGATGCCATTCTCGAAGCATGGTCGGGCCTAGATGAGAA
Organism: Rhinocypha anisoptera; assembly: GCA_011762765.2. Classification (NCBI taxonomy): domain Eukaryota; kingdom Metazoa; phylum Arthropoda; class Insecta; order Odonata; family Chlorocyphidae; genus Rhinocypha; species Rhinocypha anisoptera. The sequence continues at coordinate 64,026 of WURS02422407.1, forward strand.
TGTAAACAAACCAGGGGTTACGTCATAATTGAATAACACATTTGGCAAGACGTCACGCGATAGCAGTGCAGTTGCTGCATCGGCTCTTTGCCAGTCTGCAGCATTTAGAAGACGATTCTCTAAGTTGCTGCACCAAGTATTCACCAATCGTATCATAGGAATGATATCCCTCAATGGCAAACTTACCATGTAGTTCGAGTCCTAGCCCTTTTGGCAGGCCTAACTCTGCTTTACATCGAGAGCGTCGAATGACAAATGCTGCCGAATTGAAGTGATAAATACAACGCGCATCCTTCTCTAATCACTTTATAATCGCTTGCCCATACTTTTTCCAGAAGTGGCTTATGTTTGTACTGCACTAGCAAAATAGATGAGCTATAGCGGCGACAACTCGACTGCCGCTACGACTCGATTACGGACACTACAGTCGTCTCCATCGATCGTCACCACGGCTTTCGTCACCCCGAGTTCTTCGGAGCACAACCATCTCGTTGCAAGTCACATTGAAATGGCCAAACGGACCGAGGTTGAACCACTTCTGTCGTCGCCCTCACACGAAACTCACTATACCTCAGACAAGTTAAATGAAGGTGCAAGTTCTTCGGTGCACTTGGACATTGAAGGGGATAAGAACGAAGAAATCATGCAAGTGAACCATGTCAATGAGGATGGCGACAGTTTACAGTCATACCGTGAAGAAGAGAACCATTCTTTGTTGATTGCCGACAGGCCTGTGGTTGTGAGGACTTATGTCCACAATGTGTTCTTTCTCAACTCCTTGGCCTTACTTTTCGTGTCTTTTAACATGACATTAAACCTCACCGTTTTGGCCATCATCCATGAACGCATCCCTATGAATGAGCCTCACTTGCCTGATATTGCATTTGATATTTTGCCAGATCACCGAAGCTATTTGGATTTTGCAGAATATTTTATTGTTTTTCAAATGAGTTGTCTTTTCTTGTTGCTCTTTTTTCATAAACATAGGTATGTTTTGATTCGAATTCTTAAAATATTATCAACTACTTTTGTATCTAATCTAAATTATAGGTCTATTATTTTAAGAAGAGTTTGTATTATTATGGGAATTATTTATTTTTTTCGTGCCATCTGTATGGCTGCCACTCAGCTTCCATTAGCAAGTCGAAATTATCAATGTTCACCTCAGGTTTGTTTTCCTGTTTTTTGTGTTTCTTTTGTTCTAAATTCTAACATTATATTTACCAATCACTATTTTTATAGCTGAAAAACTCTTCTGAGACAGCCAATCTAACATCATTTGAATTTGTGGAAACCATTGCTTCGCGGGTGTTCTACATGAGTCTTGGAATGGGTCTCTCGATCAATGGTCATCATTCATATTGCGGCGATTATATCTTCTCTGGACATACTGTCATTCTTATGCTAAGTATGCATTTTTGAATTGAGATTCATGTATAAAATTGCTTATAATCTCACAATAACTATTTTATCAAAAATAGCTTATTTGACTTTTCAAGAATACCTGTTGCCTTCGAGACGGCGAACTATTTTTTGGAAAATAATTTACATCATGGAATTACTTTTGACAATTATTAGTGTGATATGTATTTTGATTGCCCGAGGTCACTACTTGATAGACATTGTTCTGGCATACTTTGTCACAACTCGAATATTTTACATTTATCACACTCTTTGTATAATGTCTAATTCAAATGTAAGTAAATACTGAAAATATCTTAAATAGTATTGATCGCATTTTTAATTCAATTTATAGCTCAAATCAAACGCCTCTTATTTCAATGGTCTATGGTGGTGGCCAATATTTGTTTATTTTGAGAATGTAAATGGAAAATACTCATTACACACATCCAACTACTCATCCAATCACAACCCTAACAAAAATGAAGATTTAAATCAGGTTCAACGGGCTTTCGAGTGGCCTTTGCCTTGGCCTAGACGATTCTTGCGGAGAAAACACCGAACACAATTTATGGCATAAATTGTTTTTCTGTGACATAATATTCGATTAATTATCAAGATTGACAACTTTACAGGCATTCTTGATTACTATATTGATATATTTTCATTATTTTATTGATATTTAATTTTTTTGTTTAACTTTTTACTGTCAAAATTCTGCTAATTAACGAAATGTTTCATTGTGATATATTTACATATGTTAATTTTTTATTTTGTGAAAATCGATTAAGCAATACAGAGGGTTAAATTTCAATATTTTTAAAATACATGTTAAAACAAATAAAACGTGATAATCAAGCTCAAGTACATGATTATTTTGTAGTTGTACACTGGAAAATGTTGAGAAAAACTGTTGGGAAAACTTTCTGGAAACAAAATAAAACTTGACGACATCACATCGACGTTGGTCTGCCACTGACACATTTAGAATTTGTTCACTTCATTACAGCCTGCAAGCGATGGACAACGGTGAGTTGATTTGTCTCTGTCCAATGATTGATGACATGATGCTTGCCTGTAGACAAGCGGCAAGAGAAATCGTGGAATGACCCACCAATGTTTTCGATGGATCAGCTGAACAAGGCCTCGAGTACTGTGCCGCTGAGCAAGCGATATCGCTACCCTCAGCAAGCTCCCCCCGTGATGCAACCAGCTAGCAATTCGATGTACCAGACACCGACTTATGGTTACCCTCAACCACCCGATCCCTCCTTTAATCAAACCCAATATGGCCAGTTCAATGCCAACCAGTCCACTTTTAACAATCAGCCTATTACGCCACAAGGCAGTTACATGAATCCAAGTCAAGCTCAACCTATGTCAGCCTATCAAGCAAACCCATCAGGTTATCCGTATGCCAGTAACGCAGGCCAAGCATCACTTACTCAGATGCCTCAGTATGGTGTGAATTCTCAAGGTTACAGTGCTACTAGTCAAACATTGCCTCCCCAACCTTCTAACTTATCTTACCCAAATCCCACAAATGCTTTTCCTCAGGCGAGATACTGAATTGTACATTTTTAATATGGTTTTCGAAAGGTAATTGCACTTTCAAATGACTAGTATTTGTTGTGGAATGCAATTATAAAAGCAATGTTTGATAATGTAAAAGTTTGCTAAATAAAGTGGTCTAATTTTCGCTGTTGGTTTCATGTTGAATTGGAAACATCAAAACTTTTGCTCGAACAAAAGATAAGTTTGGCAATTCGCTCAAGACTTGAAGAGCCTCTGCACTCAACACTTGTTCACTTATGGGGTTCACCATGGAAATCTTCAGCATCTCTTTTAAGTCCGTCGCAGATGAAGACTGGGGTATTGGCTTGGAAGGTTTTTGAAGAGACTCATCTAGCAAAAAGTATATGCAAAAATATATTACTTTGACATGGGAGAAAATTTTATACAAACCTTCAAATTCAGATATTAAATCATCCTTTACAGTGGCAATCATATCTTTCTTACTGCTATTGTATTTTGATTCAAAAAAGTCTAAATCTTGATTCAAATGCAGCACATATTGAAAATCGGAGTTATTCGTGTTATTAAACTCTAGTTTTTCAGAGAAATCAGTTGATTGCGAAGTGAGTGGTGCATTTGGCATCGATTGGTATAAAGTTGGCTGCAAAATTTGATTACAGGGCCGAGAGAAAAATAGATCGGGATGAATCTTTGAAGAAAAATCATTAATACCCAAATCAAAATGTTAGATGCATTGAAAAAAACGCATTTTGCTTACCACATTTCTTGGGTCAATTTTTAATGCTTTAAGCAGAAATTGGAAAGTTGACGAGTTTTTCCATTTTTCATTGTAAAAGTTTGATTTCATATCAATAGTTTGAAGTTTTTCCCATAACTCTCCACTCTGTTTGGAAATTGAAGCATCAAACAAATTAGATGATATGTCACAATTAGTTTGAATTGTAACTGGGAATGAATCTTTTATCAAATCTTGAATAATTTGGGTCTTATGGTCCACCGAAACATTTTCATAATTTTGATCGGTTTTCACCGTTTCAAAGTCCGCAAATTCCTCGTCATCATCAGCTTTATCCCCGTTGCTCGCATTCTCACAGTTCATATTTTCAAAATTGGCAAAATTTTGGGTATCAAATGATGCAAATTCTGAAAAGTCATCATTACAATCAGCATTATAGTTGTTTGAATCCGTTTCCAGATGAGTTTTAAAATCTTCAAAACTGCCCATTTTTTCTGATCTATTGAAACCATTCTTTGAATAACAGTTATCATTTAGTGATTCGGTTGAAATTTCAGTAATTTTCTTGGTTAAATCTTTGTCGTCTTGGTTAGCAATATTCAAACCATCTGAATTTAGAGTTAACAACTCGTGTTCATTTTCATTACTCTCAGACTTTTTGGTGGAATCACTGTGAGAAAATTCATTACGAAAGCTGTTTTTCTGGGAATGACCAACGAGTTGTTTGGAATTATCGGTGCCATCAGCTGACTGGATTTCAATGGGTTCATCACATTTTATTGACATGTTCGAAAATCGCATAGTTCGAAGTAATGTAGCATTAGAAAGGCAATCAAACGGCAAGTTGCCACAAGAAAGCTAGCAGGTAAGGGCAAGGTAAGAAGTGAAACTGAGAGCAAATGCAACCAATGAAGGTAAGTGCAAAGCCGACTGCTCACACAGTGCTGCAAGTAGCAACTCAATAGTTAGCAGATCTGCAGTGTGCACAGAGATACGTATGTAGAGTGCACTCTGCACACCATGCTCAACGCTGACGGCGTATCCAGTGGCTAAATGGACACTCCATTCATCACCACGCTACCTGCATTATTGCTTCCCATTCTTCTCTTCTCCACTGATCTCCAACCATCCACGACAAACACATCCACATTTCAATCAGACCATAAGTGTAAAGACTTTATTCATACAATTGTTGTAAAATACTATCCAAAAAATTTGTTTTTAAAACAAAATTTTCATAAAATTTCAACAAGTGTATATTTTTTGGTATAACAATTTACAGTGTGTAGTAGAATAATACAGTTTGACTTGACCATTTATTTAATATTTTTTTTGTCTAAATGAATGACAATACCTTCACTCCCACCAATTTTAATGCGCATTCTCTTGGCTCGTTGAAACCTGAGTTGAGCATTTTCGCTTTCTTTCGAATGCTTTGATTTCTTCTTTTTCCTTTTCACTTTGTGTAAAGGATATGTATAGGAAGACGAACTAAGAGAACTACTATCCGCCTCTTCTTGAGTTTGTAAAGAAGAAAACCCATTTGTGAGAAGATGAGATTGGGCTGTATGGCAGATGATTTGGGTGGGTGTTGCTGGGCAAACCTCAACCTGATTGAATTGAAGGCCAGGTGCTATCATCGAGTGGCTAACATCATCTGGATGTTGGCGCACATAGGAGTTATTAAAGTGTTGTGGCAGGGTTAGGTCCATGTGAGAAGGCTTTTTGCAAGACGCATAAGGCAGTGATTCGGAGTTGAGTTTAAAAGACGCTACCTCCCCATTGTGACTACTACCATTCAATCGAAGAGTAACTTTGAGATTATTAGAAGTAGATTTGCAGTCAATGCTGTTGAGAATATCTGTGAAAGGTGAAACAGATCTGGCTTAGTTGTGGAACGAGTGCGAGCCCAACAAGACAGACCTGTAGAAGTGAGACGGCGTGAACGTGTGAGAGGGGGACTGAGTTGCCCGTTGTGGATAGCAGCCACGCCATCCGGAATGGCCACTCGACTGGTGCCATTCTGGCTAAGTCGTGATCGCCGCTTTTTCGGGCTACTCTTGGTCCGCTGGCCACTCTTTCGCTTGATGCCTTGACCACTGGGCGCGTCGGTGGCCGGCATCGACCGCTTTGTGCTCTCGTTGTCATCACTAGTCTCATACAATTGATCCGCTATGGAAGAGTTTAAGCTTGCACTCTTATTATTCTTGCTTTCCTGTTTCACGGTTAGAATCAATTAGTCAATTACTAATCTTTCTATTTTTAATTTAATTTTAGTATCATTTCTTTATTTATTATTAGGAACTAAGCTCAAATTACAAAAAAAGCAAAAACCCAAAGAAAAAATAAATAATAGCACACAAGATAATCTAAAAAATAATAATAAAAATAAACAAAACAATAAATAAAAATTAAAGTAATAAAACTAGAAAACAAACCTGGTTTTTTCGCATTTGTCTTCTCAAACGGTTATCAGTTTCACGCAAAGAGTAAGTCTGTTGTCCATTCAGTGAGTTCGGATTGGCATTGTCGGCATTTCTCGCTGCAAATCTTCCTTTGCCACGTCGTTCACAAGTTTCGCATTCACAATAGCAATTTGTATCACCAAAAAAGTCGTCTCCATAGTAGCAAGTAAGCTCTTCGCCAACCTCAATTGGTCGAAGAACCTTAACACAAGCTGTAGAACGTCCAGTGGAAACGAATTTGCAATTTGGTCTACAGTCATGGTTGATATAGGCAGCAGATCCTAGCCATAGTTGAGCGCAATTCTTGCGACATGAGTACATCACCGAAAAGTCATTCAGTCCGGGCTTCAGTATCTCTTGCTCTTCCTTAAGACTTAACTCGCCAATGCAGCCAACAAGATGCTCAATCTTGTCATTTTTTCTCCATTTTACGGTTGCGCACAATTTGGCGCCAGATTTGCCTTCCAGTGAATAACGATCGCAAGATTTAATCTCATATCCCGAGTCTTTATCAAACATTCTTAAAAAGTTAACTATGTGTTGCTTAATGATTTGTTGCATTCGAGTAGATTTTGTAGTATACCTAATGATAGAAAATTATATTTTCAATAACTATTAGAATAAAATTAGAGTAAAAGTACTTACAATGAATGCGCCCAGTCTCCTTTTAAAATCTGACTTAAAACCAATTCGTAATTTTGATGCTCTTTAAACTCGAGAATTATATTCTTCAATACATCTTTGGGCACTTTAGGAGGTCTAAATCTATAAGTAGATAATTTAAAATTTAAATTAATTTGAACAAATACATTTGTTAATTTACCTTGTATTCATTTTATGGGTTGTAAAACCAAGATATTGGTCTACAACTAAAGCCGTGGCAATGTCATCAGCTTCGCATAGCTCTGAAGATGTAAGTTGTATTTGGTTGCTAAAAAGATTCTTATTTTGTGACAACTTCATGGTTAAAAACACAAAAATAAATCGTGACTAATGTAGAAAAATAAAAACAAAGAACAAAATTAAAGATAAGTAGAATTCAATGAAAAGATAAAAACTCAATAAAGGGTAAATGAATCGACGAAAGAAGTGAGCTTGGCTAGTACAACTCAGTGGAAGAGTGTGAACTATGAAGAGGTGAAGAGAGTGGCATGACCATAGAGGTCCAAGTGGACCGGGACACACAACATCACTGCGACCCGAGCGCGACCACCACACAAGATTTTGCCCCAACCGCTCTCCCACTCTGCCACTCCACAGAATCGTAACACACTGATTGCGTGCTTCCACAGTGGACGTGATCAACTTTGCTTTGTTTTGATTCGCTCATACCTTCGCGTGCTTGTCACATCCTCTCTTTCCCCTCTAGGCTCGTTGCTAATCTAGTCTCAATTCTGGTATGGTTGGTGTGACAAACAAATAGTCGAGTGTCCTAGCCAAGACAACTGACTGAATTGGGGTAACGGCCGTGCTGGGTATCAACTACATTAGATGTGGTGCACTTGGCAGCAGCGGTGAGTGAACCAGCTGCGCGCGAGGAGGCACCGAGCCCACCGAGCTCGAGCAGCCTCACAGCTTTACCAGAGAGAGAGAGAGAGAGAGAGAGAAATAGAGTGAGAGTAGTCTGCCGACCGAGCACGGTCGCTCACCACTGATCACTGATCACACATTTAGTGCATCACTGCTTGGTGGTGACATTGACTAGGTGCCACTTGCTTACCCTTCTTGTCTTGTCTAGTTGCAAATTGGCCATCGAAAGGTGTGGGCACGGTTTCAGCCACCCACCTTAGTAGGTGGCACCCAACATTGATGCTTATCTAGACACCTGACAGCTATTTTGACCCTCATCGACACGCTTGCACTTTTCGGTTGAGTCAATTGATTATCAACACTCTCGTCGATATCGAGTTTCACTCCCCTCAACTCACTTGCCCATCAGTCGTTACGCTTCGTGTTTCATCTGTTTTATGAGTTTTTAGATTTTACCTTTCATTATTAAAAATGGTAACCTGGTTTGATAAACCTTACACTTGATTTGACTTGAAAACTATCTTTGTTAGAGTTTCCTTGGGTTTCGTCAATCAGCTGACATCGACATTATCCTAGATGGGGCCGAGTCACGTAAAATGGCCGAAATCAAAACGGAAGATGGCAAGAAAGAAAGATACTATTTATATTACGATGGCGAAACTGTTTCGGGCAAGGTATTTTTAATTATATATATTATAACTAGCTCGTTTTAGAAAATTATTTATAATCTTTGTTTTTACCATTTTTTAATTTATTAATAGGTAAACATTACATTGAAACGTCCTGGTACAAAATTGGAGCACCAAGGAATTAAGGTTGAATTTATTGGAGAAATTGAGCTATATCAAGATCGTAGCAATCATCATGAGTTTACTAGTTTAGTCAAAGATTTGGCAAGACCTTCTGAATTGCTTCAAAACACTAGCTATACTTTTGAATTTGCTAACGTCGAGAAACCTTACGAATCCTACACAGGAACCAATGTTCGGCTAAGGTTCGTCAGTTTTCTATATTTGTTGGCAATATATTCTTAATATTGAAATTATTTTCAGATACTTTTTGAGAGTAACTATATCTCGACGTCTCACCGATATCGTGAAAGAGATGGAAATCATCGTACACACTCTATCTCATTATCCCGAAGTTAATTCTCCAATTAAGATGGAGGTGGGCATTGAAGATTGCTTGCATATTGAGTTTGAATACAACAAATCAAAGTATGCCTTTCTGAATTCAATTTAATTTGTTCGAACAGAACTATAATAATTTTTTTACATTGAAGGTACCACTTAAAGGATGTTATTGTTGGCAAAATTTACTTTCTGCTTGTGAGAATCAAAATCAAACATATGGAGATTGCAATAATCAAGAAAGAGTCTACTGGAATCGGACAGAACACTTTCAATGACAATGAAAACATCGCTAAGTATGAGATAATGGATGGCGCTCCCGTTCGAGGTGAATCAATTCCAATTCGCCTCTTCTTGGCTGGCTATGACTTGACTCCCACCATGAAGGATATCAACAAAAAGTTCTCGGTGCGCTACTATCTCAATTTGGTTTTGGTGGATGAAGAAGAGAGGCGCTACTTTAAGCAGCAAGAAATCATACTCTGGCGCAAAGGTGATCGCATTCGTCGTCACATTCAAATCCCCCAGCAACCACTTGCTGAGATTAATCAAGAATGATGAACAGTTTTGATTGTCCTATTCAATGCAACAGGGAAAGCTTTATAATATATATGCTATATTTTTTACAAAATATGTTCGTTGCATTCCTTGCGTTATATAAGTTTATTATATCAAACAATAAAATGTTATATTTAAAATATTTGTCCACATATTATTTTAACTTGGTTTGTTTTGTTAGCTTACTTGAGTTGAATTATAACTATAATAATTGTGTTAATTATAAAGACACATGTTTCGTGTGTCAGAACAATGTTTTTGGTACAGTCTATATGAACGGGTCGTTGTACAAAGGCGAGTTGTTTACTAACGCAGTCACTCCGCATTTGAATGCTTGCTCGTCTCTACATCTACAGTTGTATTTGACAGTTGTCTATTGTTGATTGAAGCTGTTTATTCGAAGAAAACATGTATCGAAATCAATTCAAGCAGAGAAAACTAAATCATGAAGATGTACCTAGAAGCATTGATCATAGCAGCGTATCAACGAATTTTTCGACAAGTTCGTCAGATTTTGCTATTGTTTTGAAAAACATGCCCAAGTTACCGGTAAGCAAAACATCGATGAATTATAAATCACGCCCTGTACCTGTAGCCATAAACAATACCAAGAAACGAATCTTTGAAGATATCGATTTTACAGATCTCAAACATGACACTTCTTTGCCTTCTTTCTCAAATATATCTTCAACTTCATTTAGTCTACGTAATGAGCTGCACAAAACAGATATTCATAAGAGTAATAATGACAACAAGAAAGTGAAAAATACTGATTCTTTAGGTCTAGGCGATTTTGACTTGGATGATGACATCTTGAATTCTATCGAACATTCAAATGACAAGAAATTAAATTTAACTGATAAAGATAAAAGTGCCATCATTCAACTCGTCAATAGTGGTTTGCCTGGTACAGAAAATGCACGCAAAGCTTGTGAATCTTCTAAAATGAAAAACGTTGAGGACTACAGTGAACTGTTAAATGATGATTTTGAACTTGATGAAGATATTTTGTGTAGCGTACAAGCTCCCCAAAAGAAAAAGCACCAAAGTGAATTTGCAACAGCATCGGGCAAAGTCATTAATATCAGCGAAGAACATATGAAAAAAGCTCAAACACTAATTGAAGCCGGCGAGGCTTGGTTCTTATCTGAGCTATCTTATTATCTATGGAAAAAACCTCTAGAACTATATAGTTCATCTAATCTCTACCTGTATCCTTCTACCAAACGTGTGCAATGAAAGAATAAATCTAATGTGAATAATTGTTATCAATGGATACTTTAATTTTCCACATGAATGATACATTAAAATTTAGAAATAAAGCTGTCAGTGTGGTATTTTGCAGCAATGTTTTGAATGAATTGGCGGGCAGCACATGGCACGCTAGGTGAGTGGCGCGAGAAGAGTTCGCGGGGGTCGCGCACAGAGCACGTCTCTGCCCATTGTGCTCGCCTTAATGGCTGCGCCTGTGGCACTTTGTGGCTGCATTTAAACGAGCAAGCGTCAACCGCTAACTATTGCGCTAGCAGCTAGCTTTTGTCAAGCGTTTTGGTGGAATGTCTTCTGTGTAGGGCATTATTTATTTAAAAATCATTTTCTTGTTTTTTTATTTACTGATGATTTATTTTGGATTGCAATACAAATCGCGACAACATAAATATATAAACAATAAATAAGGTTATTAAAACCACGTCTATTTAGCCACGCATTGCATTAGTGATACTATCAAGAATTCCAGCCATGACACTCAGATTAACTGCATTGTCGATTCGCTTAGCTTTTATCTTGGAAATTGTTTTTGAGTCCCAAATCATTGACTGGATACTATGGGATAATTATAATCACAAATTAAACACTCCAAAGCATCAACAAGAACTGGATCTCGATGATAGAGTCTACCAAAAATACGTGCAACAAAGCTTTGCTATGTGATTCAATTTCATTTCATTGACACGTCACCCTAAATTAGTGCGAATCACAAATGCAGTAACTCAACCAAATTCTATTTTATTGTGTATTTCTATAATATTAACAATTTGATTCTACAGTGAGAGTAACAACACTATTACCACAGCACAGTAAGAAGGGAATTTATGAACTTATTAAAAAATCCTGATTCTGTTTAAAAAAAGCTCAAACTGACCATTACCACTTTGCTCACTCTTAGTGACTCGTATGATTTTTAATTAAGAATCTTAGTTTGAATGAGCAATACTTGATTATCACTATCAGCACCAAAAATGAGATGGAAAGACAATAAAATCAACATTCAAATGATGTTTAAAAGGTCCTCCACAGAAGACGTAGCGCACAAAACGCCAATATTTGGCGTATGGCTGTTCCTCGTCTAAATGCAGCGTCTGTGTGCGTGTGTATGTGTGTGTTGTTGTTGTCTGACCTCCTGACTGCAACTGCACAGTATCGTTGCTTGCAGCCTGACCACTCTCCCCCTTGGCCTTTGCTCCTCGCATCGTCGCCTGTTCGGCTCGGTGCCCGCTTGGAAACACTCTCCACAAGGCCACAACCGAGGCATCTTTCACATTGGTGTATACTCTGCCCGCTGGTATCACCGCGTCAATCGGTGTTTATTATTCACCTTTCTGCAATCAATTCTGTACCATCCAGTGCATCTTCATGGGTTGATGGTGAACATGCTTTTGCCTGCATCGATATCACCCAATATCTCACCAATCAGTCTACATGTGCTTATAAACTAGGTGTTTCTACACTTCTCAGCTGACAATTCGATTTCTTCATGTCGCCACAATTTCAATTATAAAATGACTTTGATTAAATTTTTTTGATATAACGTTATCTTTCTTGTGTAAAAAGAGTGTTTATATTTTCGAAATGTGAATTGATGTATTGCCTAAATTATATATGTTAGAAAACTTTAATAAACCTGATGACAAAGGTTTGTTTTTTATTTACTTTTGTGATGCAACTTGTTTACACTTTTGCTTACAGCTGTTGACTTTGCGATGGATGATGGAGGCCGATGTCTTCTTGATGTCATAAATGACCCTCAGTTATTGCAATCGTTCTTAGAAAGTTCAAATTTAACAAGCAATAATGATGGAACTTCGACCAACTCACAAACAATCTCAGCTAACGCTAAAGTTACAAATTCTAAGAGCGAAGTTAAAGCTAAAAAGTCAAACATTACTGCAACCAAATCTAACCCTTTGGTTCAAAACTTTAACAATGAGAAGACACTTAATTCAACTCCTACTAACGTCAATACTCAACCAACCTTACAAAGTTCTCTTATGGGTTCATCTGTGGGAATCTTACCGATGGCCATTTCATCAGTTTCAGGCGGATTATCTGTCAATGCTCAGTCAATATCACAAACTATCACTACGTCGACAGTGAATACGAATCAAGCACAAACCTCGACTGTCATGCCTCAGTTGCAGATGGGTTCGAGAACAATGACTGTGGTGCCACAACAGATTCTTGTTCCTGGCGTTAATGCCTTGGGTCAAACTAATAGTATTCCACAGATAGTACTGACTAAACCACCTGCTCCTGCAATTCAATCGGGTCAAGTTTTACAATTGATTCAGACTTCTCAATGTGCTCAACTAGTGCCTAATTCATCATCTATTCAGACAGTGGTGACAACTACACACTCCAATGTAAAGTGTACCAACTCAAATTCCCGTTCCAACAAGCAAATATTACCTAAAATACAAGGTTCATGTGCTACCACTCCGTCAACTCCATCACGAGCCAGTGGACAGGGTGGCAAGCTAGTCAATTCTGCTTTTCAACCCAACATCAGCTCGTCTTCGACAACATTGACTTCTCAGTCTCTCAACTCTGTCAACAGTGCTTCACAAATTTTAATTGGTTCTGGGGCTCAACAGTCTGGAATTATATCTACTTCTCAAGGGACCTTTTTACTTAATGGCTTACTACCAAACTTTTCATCTCAACCTATTTTATTTCAACAAAATGTACAGAATTCGTCTTTACAATTAGCAATAAGGCCTCAAGGCCCTTTGATTGTAAATAATAACACTTTAACCAACGACCAAACCGGCATTGGACTGACCATTCCCGGTACCCAACAAATAATCAATGGTGAACAAAATACTTCACAGTCTTCCCAACCATTTATGCTTTCCAATAATGCTTCAATACGACCAACTTCATCCAACATTCTTATTAGGCCACAGTTGATCAGTGCACCAGCTCCACCTCCACCTCCGCAACAATTTTTGCAATTGCAAACCGCCAATGGTCCCATCTTGGTCGCCTTAAACTTAACTTCTCAACAGCCTCAAGTTGCTACACAACAAATCATTCAACCTCAACAAAACACTAATGTACAGCCATCGGCAATACAAATAGGAAATACAGTCTTTTCACTAGCAGCTAATCCTCAACTTAATCTTCAAACCGGTGCTCAACTTCAGACCATACTCACCCAAACTCCAAACAACACTTCAATTCCAAACTCAGGACTTGCACAAACAAATACTGCAATCAGCAGTAGCACAGCCGCACCATTGATTCTCAATTCACCTCAGTCACTGCAAAACAACACTCAACCAACAAAAGCCAATTCTACAAATGTAGTTGGAAATCAAGAGCCATCTAAGAGCAAAACCTCTAAAGGTTTACTAGATTTAACAGATCTTCTTAAAGAAACTGGCATCTTAACTGACTTTAGTCCACAATCTTCCCCCAAAAGTAATGCTGAAACTAGCTTGTTCAACTCTGTGCAACAACAAGAGATCCAACCAAATAACGGTATTCAACAGTCCAATGCTTCGATGATACCGAGTGCCTTAAATGTTTCGTCCAATGCATTGTCTCAGAATATTCCATCATCTCAGCTTCGCATATCGTTAGCTTCTGATGGCAGTCTAATGTTAATGTCGCCAGTCTCCAACTCAAGTCAAGTGAAGCCAATAATTGATAGCAGTGGTCCAGGTTCATCCCAACCTTCTCCTGACTCGACTACTCCTAGTTTTGAACCCAGTGCTAGTAGTGCATCTGTTTCAGTCTCCCAGAATACCACTGTGGCAAGTTTTCCCTCAACATCACAGAAAGAAAGAAAAACTAAGGAGAATACAAAGAAAGGAAGTGGAAGCCAAGTACCAAGTCAATCTTTGAACCAAAGCATAAGTTCCGTCAAGCCATCTACTAGTTGCAAATCTAGCGTGGCTGTAGTTAGCGCCACTTTTACTTCAGTGCCTTCTTGCGCAGCAGTAACCACTATTGCTGTAACAACACCTGTGGCTTCTACTAGTAGTTCTACTACACCAGTGCGTTACAGTCCTGTACTTAGGCTCACCGACCACAAAGGAACTATCTTGCCAGATATTGGTCCCAATAATAAAGAGTTTGCAGCTAAGCTTGAGTCTCAATTAGCTTCATTGAATGCAATCAAGAATCTTGTACCAGCACAAAAAGAAGTTCAAATGGAATTGCTTAATTTGCAACACAGGTTTAACATGTTGAAAAGTCCTTCGATGCAGTATGCCATAGTTCAAATGCATATTTCTCAAGCTGTACAACAGTTATTGAACCTCACCCCTTTTTCACCTCAAACCCAGATAGTGAAAAATGTGTTTGTGTCTAGTAATACAAACAAGCATAATTCACAAATACAACAAATACCAATGGCTGTTAGTTCTGTGATACCTAGTACTTCTGTGGTAGTTCCCAAAACTACTGATATTTCGTTTACCACGCCTCAACAAACATCTACATTTACCTCGACTAAGGTAAGTTGATTAATTCTTTTTGGTTGAAATTATTTGGCGTCTATTCATTTTCTTTTTCTATATTCAGAATCAAAGTGTGTCAGGAACTAAGCCAGCTAAACAAGTACCTCTTGTTTTTAAAGCGTATGTTAAGATTTGCAAAAACCTCGGAGGAATTTGTCTAAATATTGTTTCATTCTTTTATTAGGATTCAGCAACAGCTGAAAGCAGATCAAAACACGGCACTTCGACCCGACTGCAGAAATCAATTTAGATCGTGCGACGATGCCTGCAAACGCATGTTGCGATTTCATATTTTCAACTCAACTACGTCTCGTTGTGAAATTGACAAATGTATAATTTTGTGCCAAGATTTAGTATTGCATTTAGTAATACGTTTATATTTTTCTCCTATAGTTGATACCGAGTTTGAAGAGTACTCCAAATGGTTAATTTATAAAAAATCGCAATTAAGAAGCAAATTTTCCTATTTGCTTACACTAGAGAGTGTGGTATGTTTTCTCAAGTTTTCATACATGAAAGCTCTAATTTGTATTTTTAATCTGCAGAAAATGGCTCCAACAAGTGAAGAAGTGATGTTAAACCGATTGTTTATAAATGAAGAGTCAGAAGCTTTAAAAAATGATAAAGACTATGTTGCTTCAGGCAATGGTATGTTCTGTTTTTATATAATTATTAGCAAAAAATATATATATATATTTGTATTGTATTTGAAATGGAAGATTTAGATTTGCCGCCATTTCCTCAAAGTTGGCTATCATCTGATCAAGAAGTGGCAAGTGGAGAGAATTGTGGATTGAAGAGGAAGAGTGATCTAGAAAGACAAGATGAAGAGTTGCACTCAGGTTCGATAGGGGAGACACCCAACAAGAGGCGTGAATGTGAATATGACAAGTCGTCTGATGATTTATTCTTGTTGTCTCAACTGAGTGATGATCGAAATGAGATGGCCAACGTGGATGATTTAATCCAGCAACTTAATTCACCTCAAGAAGCAACTCTAAATGAGAACATTTCTACATTGAATAACGATTCACGGAATTTTCTCGACAACTTGGAAGATGTGCCTTCGAGTCAGAACTTTTTGGATTCTACCTCTAACTCATTAATTACCGATGATCTCGACGAACTGTATTCGGGGTTTGCTGCAAATGATCTTGCAGATCAATCTTGGTCCTCAAATGTGCATCGCACCGCATCTCATAATACTTTGATAAGTAATCACAATGACAATAATTCTGCCATGTCCTGGAACGCCAGGTTCTGTGTTACTGAAGCTGACGTAGCGGTTCAGTCGATCATCGATGCTACTAATAATCCAGTGGATGAGATTGACTTTAGCGGCCTAGACGATTTGAACCATGGTCTGGTTGATGAGGTCAACTTTGAAGTAGGCGATGGGGATAATGTGATGATGGAGAATGCAGGCAATCAATCTGCCAATGACTTTCTCAATTCTGGCTCAATAGCGCAAACTAACTTTGACGAGCAAATGAACAGTGCTATCAAAAGTATTATGGTACCATCACCACCGGGCCAAATGAGCGATAACTCATCCAACTACCATTCGACTCAGTCATCTTACCACCATATCAGCAATAACTCGATGCGCAATACCAACTACAGCAACGTAGCATATCACCAGAACAGTAGCCCAATGTTGCCGAGTCACATGTCGATGAGGCCCAACATGATTGCATTCCCCGCCTCAGTGGTCAACGATCCAATGCTTGATGAGGCTGTCAAGAGCATTCTTTGACATCAAGTGATCAACTATGACCAACTGTGATCCACCGATTTTCTGGCTCTAATCTTTTGTTTGTATCCAAATATATATAACATTTTGTTGCTGTGATTTTTTTATTTTAACATTTGTAGACATTTTTAATATATTACTTTATATATCATTGTAAAAAACATCCATGATTTTCTTTGTAATGTTATGTGTAAATATAAGTCACAATTTGTAATATTCTAATGTAAATTAATAGCAAAGACAAATTATAAAGTTATTTACTTTAATATTGTAATATTATAACCAAACACTCTTAGTTGTTATAAGTTCAAACTATAATAGTCATCTAAAGTAATAGGACTATCAGTTTGCGTAGTTCGGTCATAATTCCAAATGGTTTGGGTTTCAATATCAATAACTTCGAGATCAGCGAATTGGTTAAAATCACTGGCATCACTTGGGTCACAGATGTTAGATATCTCAAATGAAGTATTGGTTTGCGTTTCAATAGTATTGTAGTTATAATAATTGGATAGCTGCGAAACTCTCCCATCGACTGTATTTACCTCACACGATTTGGACAAAAACGGATCTTTTGACATATCAACAATTGCATGAGTCTGTGTAAAAGAAGAGCATTTGGTGTTGTTAATGCCGCTTAAGTTATCCTCTGGAGACTGTCTGCCGGAGCCCACATCAAATGAACTGTGTAAAGTCTGTGTTTGAATACTTTTCGAGTCTTGTTGGCCATTGGCACGATTTCTTTTGCGCACTGTCTGACAGTCAGTGCTTCTCTTTATCTTTTGACTCGACGACTCACAATCATTTCTAATACATTGATCAAATTTTGGCAGAATAGGCTTCCTTTTAATCGATGAATTCCCAGATGTAGATGGAGTAATAGGATAAGAGGCTAACATCGGCAAACTCTCAACAGGATAGTTACTACTTATCGCGACTGGAATAAATACATAAGTTGGCTTCAAATTTTTTTGCTGAAGTTTTGGCTTCAACTGGCTGGTGCTACTTGGAAAATGGGAATGCCGTTTACAATGCATCCACAGAGACATTGGTTTGTTGTAAGTTTTCCCACAAGTAGCACAAGTTAAATCAATTCCGCAAAATTTTGCATGGTATCGTAACTGCCAGTCTAATGCAAACCTTGTCTGGCACATCTGACAGAAATACTTTTTTTCTTCATGAACATTTTTTAAGTGCTAAATATAAGTAATTATTTGAATAAGAAATGATAATAATATAATAAAAACAATGCACTTACATTTTGGAGAAAAATTGATTTCTTAAAAAATTTCGCTCCGGAAGGTCCATAATTACAATCATGATGATGACACTTGTAGGCGAAAATTTGTTGGTTCATGATTAGTTGGGGTAGTGTTTGGCGGTTGGCATCAAACATTTGTCTTAAGGGCTGCCATGGGTTGAGTGAAGAGACGGGTGGATCGATCAGCTGTGCTCACCATCTAGAGCACGCTTCACGGTGAAATTCACTGCAGCAGCTACTAACTAAAGTATGCACTATTATTAACCCTTAATCGTACGGCAGGAGTCTCCAAGACTCAAACTGATTTTCATTAAGCCTCAGCATACAAATCATAAAATATACATAAAGCGCTTTGTAATATATGTTCCTTGGCTAATCTAGATTATCTGAGATAAAAATTTACATTAAAAGTTAAACAAAATATATTTTGTGTAAATCGAAAAAAAGAGAATATGAGCTTTAATTCAGTTTAAATATGATGATTAAAAATTAAATCTCTAAGATAGCAAGTTTCAAATTAAAGAGTTGTTTTGCGTCTGAGAAATAAGCGCTTTTCTTATTACCTTAGCTTGTGTATATATTTCTACTAATATGTGCTGAGTCTATGTGAGACAATTGTAAATTGAACATACCGCTCTATTGACCCCGTTATACAATTAAGGGTTAATATTAGTCAACTAAGCAGTGCTGCACTCTAGCCGACTGAAGCGCGCAACTGCAATCGCTAGAACGACGCGTGTCATTCCACTACTAAACAGACGTGCCTTTTCACACTATTCTCGCTGTCATCACTCAATCAACCGATCTAACCAAATCCACCGATCATTGAAAATTCATTTCATGAATTCTTTAGGAGGTCAAGCTGTACGTAGGAAACGTGATGAGAAGTTGCCTATTATCCACCATGAAGAGAAGGTGTCTCCAGAAGACAAGCAAGAATCAGTTTCAATACCTAGTGATCTCAGAGGCGATTACCTGAATATTGCCCTTCTTTTGTTGCTTTACATACTCCAAGGCATTCCATTAGGACTGATCGCAAGCATACCATATATATTAACTAATCGTGGTATCAGTTATTCTCAACAAGCTATTTTTAGTTTTGTGATATGGCCTTTTAGCTTGAAATTACTATGGGCCCCAGTGGTGGACTCGGTCTATTGCGAAAGAATTGGTCGACGAAAGTCATGGCTTGTGCCGATTCAGTATCTTATTGGCGGTTTCATGATCGTACTTTCCTATTTCATCGAAGGCTTTTTAAATAATTCAAAAGATCCAGATATTATCTTACTCACTGGAATTTTCTTAGTATTGAATTTTCTAGCTGCCACTCAAGATATTGCAGTTGATGGCTGGGCTTTGACAATGCTTAAGCCGTCAAATGTTGGTTACGCTTCTACCTGCAACACTGTTGGCCAGACTGCTGGGTACTTTTTGGGAAATGTTGTTTTTCTTGCCTTGGAATCTGCAGATTTTGCTAACAAATATTTTCGTTCTTCCCCCAAGCCTTATGGTCTAATTGATCTACAAGGATTTTTTTATTTTTGGGGACTAGTGTTTTTAGTTGTAACTACCTTTATATTGATTTTCAAGAAAGAATCAAGAAGATCTTCCCACATGGAATCAGAAGATATGTCTATTAAAGATACCTATCGCAAATTATTACAAATTTTCAACTTACCTGCAATACGTCGCTTTACCTATGTTTTGTTAACTTGTAAAATTGGCTTTGCCGTTACTGATTCGTCTACTGGATTGAAACTCATTGAAGCCGGTGTTCATAAAGAGAATCTCGCTTTGCTTGCAATCCCACTAGTTCCTTTACAAATTTTACTTCCATGGTTCATCAGCAGATACACAAACGGGCCTAAACCGTTGGATGTCTTTATGAAGGCTTATCCATACCGGTAACGTTGTACAAGACTATTTGTAATAATACTCAACATTTGTTTTGGTTAAATTATAGGCTCATGTTTGGTTTGGTGTTTGCTGTTGTGGTCTGGTGGACTCGAACATTGAAGACTGAAACGGGAGAATTTCCGGCTTACTACTATCTGGGGATTGTCATTATTTATGCACTACACCAATTGAGCATATACAGCATGTTCGTTTCGATTACTTCGTTCCACGCCAAAGTGAGTGATCCAGCGATTGGAGGCACTTACATGACCTTCCTCAACACCATCACTAATTTGGGCGGAAACTGGCCCGCAACTATTTCACTTTGGTTCGTTGAGCGACTCACAGTGACTTCTTGTAATCTCGACGAATCTCCATGCAAGATGAATGCTAGCGACGACCAGTGTTCCCTCAATGGGGGCGTGTGTCAGCTTTCAGTTGATGGCTATTATCTCGAAACCATCATTTGTATTGTTATTGGATTTTTCTGG
This sequence comes from Rhinocypha anisoptera, assembly GCA_011762765.2. Taxonomy (NCBI): domain Eukaryota; kingdom Metazoa; phylum Arthropoda; class Insecta; order Odonata; family Chlorocyphidae; genus Rhinocypha; species Rhinocypha anisoptera. The sequence goes on from WURS02422407.1 coordinate 84,527, forward strand.
TTCCTTTGGGGACGTCGGCAGATTGCTCTGCTTCAAAATCTATCACCGCAAGCCTGGCGTTCTAGTTGACTACCATCTACATCTTACTCTAGACTATCATATGTTGATGTTGTTTAATTTGTGATTTTCACACATTTATTGTATTCTTGTTGTGTAATATAATTATTGTTGTTATAATAATTCTCAATAATATATTTATATTTATGTATTCTAAAAGTGTAACTTCGATACTGAGTTAAAGTCCTATATTTAAAAAATTCCAATCAAATGCGGAAGTTTTTAAAGATTTTATTTGCCTTAGCAAAAGGTCTAAAGCTGATGATAATCTATCTAATTTTTGAAAAAAATATAGCTTACGGTTAACCAAATTAGAGGATGGAGGGGTTAAAATTAGATATCTTTTAAATAGACCCAATAAGGCAGATTTCCGATAAATTTTTAATTGAGCTTAGTTTTTGATTTACCTATTTTAATATTAAACATCTTACCAAGAAGTTGAACAAAGTTTAAAACTAATATAAGTAAGAAGATGATCGGTATGGAAAAATAAGCAGAACCTGAATGCCTAGCTAACGCTGAGGGTAGGCGGAACTTAGCAGACAACTCGTGACAGCTGCAGTGTGCGCAGAGAGAAGACCGCAGCCCGAGTTGTTGTTTGGCCTGCAGTAAATTAACTTTTCAACAAATGATCTCACTAATCTAAGCCATCTGTGTTTGTTGTTTTTATTTTGGTTCATTATCATCTAAATGCAAATATTTAAACGTTTGTAAATGAAAGCTATTATTCGTTACTTGCTCCTCCTGAGTGGCATCGCCATTTTTTACCTGATTTTTCATATTGTGTCTCAAAATTGCAGTCAGTGCCATGGAACAATTTGTTCTCACTCATCAACGATTATTTCTTCTAGTCAAAATGGACAAAGAAAAAGTTTCTATAAATTGGGTACTTTTCAACGTATCGCTCACCAGTTTAAAGTGGTTAATCTTACGCGTCCGCAATGTCGGATGGATTCGTGTTTTGACTTTTCTCACTGCAAGAATGTCAGCCAAGGACTTAAAATTTACATCTATCCCAGTGAAGAACAAAATGTTAGTCCATTGTTTGGCAAGATAATCAATTTTATTAAGCAATCTAAGTACTATGAACCAGATCCTCAGCGAGGTATTTTAAATCTTTAAATATTTGGGTTTTATGTAACGTTTTTTCTTCTTATATATAATATATATATATATTTAGCTTGTCTTTTTATCTCGGACATTGATACTTTAGATAGAGATCGACGTTCGTCAAATTTTAAGGTATGCAGCTTAAGTTAGATGTGCTTTAAATTTACAAAACTAATTGTTTTTAATACATTTTTTATGTAGAGAGTCCCACCCAATCTTTCACTTTTGAATCAAGGTCGAAATCACCTCTTTTTTAATCTTTTTTCGGGATCTTGGCCAGATTACAATGGTAAAAAATAAGACTGTTTATTGATTAGTAATTTTATCGATATATTTATTTAGAAATGGATTTTAGCGGTTATGAATTTCCAGATTATGGTAAGTTTAATCTTGATATTTGTTTTATAGGCAAAAATTTAAATGTTTCTGTTTTAGCAATTTTGATAAAGGCTTCTTTCTCCTACACCAACTATCGACCTGAATTCGATATATCCTTCCCGCTTTTTCTTGAAAATCATCCTGAAAGAGGGCCACAACAAGTTTCGAAAGAACTATCTCGAGTAAGCTTAGTAAGTCGATTTTCTTTTTACAATGCTACGCATTCTACTATTGTTTGGTTTTAGACGAAAAGTCCTGAAATTGTTTCTTCGGGTCTCGTTGAATTGTCTAAATACTTGCTCGTGTTTAAAGGGAAGCGATACACATATGGAATAGGTGGAAGAACGCGAAATACCTTATATCACTTGCACAATGGCAAGGATATTTTGATTTACACAACTTGTAAGCATGGCAAAAAATGGAAGGAGTTTGTGGATGAACGTTGCGAGCAAGACAACTTGGAATACGATAAGTAGGTCCACTTTACTGCCTTTCAAACTGTCTAATTTTGAGAATATTCTATAAAGGCATGATTATCAAATCCTAATGAAGAATTCAACATTCTGCTTGGTTCCTCGTGGACGGAGATTGGGTTCATATCGATTCCTGGAAGCTCTCAGTTTTGGTTGTATTCCCGTAGTTTTGAGTAAGTCTGTTAATTTGAGTTAAACTATTATGAATTAATCACAATGCGAAAATAGGCAACTCTTGGGTTCTTCCTTTTAGTGAAATTATTGACTGGCCATCAGCAGTAATTATGGCTGACGAAAGATTATTGCTTCAAATACCTGACCAATTAAGAAGTATATCACAGTTTGAAATTGAATCAATGCGCTCACAGTATGTGTTATATACTTTTTTGTACTTTACCATAGTAATTTATGGTTTTAAAGGGGTATCTACTTGTATAATACATATTTTTCTTCGATTGGTAAAATAATTCTCACCACTATGTCGATTCTGGAAGATAGAATAAATCGGCATCGATCAAGAGAAAGATTCTTATGGAATGTGGCTAACAAATCGCCACTCGGTTCGCTTTGGATTGATCGTCGTTATCGGGATTTGATCGAAGACTTTCCGGGATATTATGCCTACAAAGACGGCTTTACCGCCATCATTGCCGTTTCTCGTGTGATCTCCATGTTTCAATTAAACAAATTTTTGAAAGCAAGCTTACTTTTATCGAAATATGTTCGAAAAGTGTTGATTATTTGGTCTATAAAAAGCGTAGTGTTTCCCCAATTGACTCATCTGGCGGAATCTTACCCATCTTTGATTACAATCTATGTGACTGAAGAAAGTCAACATATTCGATATAGCTGCTGTTCCAACCAGAGCTTGATTCCTACTGATGCAATCTTTCAACTTGACCCAGAAAGCAATCTCATCACTGAGGAGGTATGCTTTGTACTAAGCTATTTTGATATCACTAAGCAATCTTTGTTTCTTCTTATCTATAGATTGATTTTGCCTTTCTTGTGTGGCAGTCATTTGCTGAAAGAATAGTTGGCTTCAGTGCGCGTGATCATTATTTCGACAGTACAAAGAATCATTGGACTTATACTTCCAAGTGGACCAACCAATACTCCATCATTCTCTTCGATGCTGCCATTTATCACAAGTAAATTTGTTTATTTAGGTTTGATTAGTGAATTATCAAAAAATCTTGTTTATAACTAGATACTACAACTATTTATACCGGGAACACATCTCTTCGAATTCTATCATATCTTCATTCAACTTTGATGAAGAATGCGCTGGACTTGCTTTCAGTAATGTTTTGTGAAATCTATATTTCTAAAACAATCTAATTGATTTATTTATTTCTAGACTTTCTGATTAGCCATATCACTCGTGAAAGTCCCATCAAGGTTACTCAAAGAAAGAAAACAATTCACGGCGAAACATTATTCAACTCATGGCTCACATGGATTGATCGCAAATCGTGCTTTCAAAAGCTTATTGGTCTATTTGGTTACATCCCTCTGGTCAAATCCAAACTACGGTTTGAACCACTCCTTTACAAAGATGCTGTCAGTTCAGTCAGAAAAAAATATCGTAAACTCGAGATGGTTGTCTAGTGCCTGTTGATTATAGCCACTTATTTTCTTGTGATATATGTTTTGTCGTTACATTTTTTATAGAAATCAAATAAACTTGCCAAATTTAATAATCACGAGTGATATTATTGACAAGCATGATGTGGAGAGCTAGGTTTGATTGCATAAACAAAGTAATCGTCTGAGACTCGAAGGGCAGCTCAAGCGAACTTGCAAGCGGCATCTACCCTAAGTGTTGCCACTACGTCTCACCACTGAATTGGCCAACTTATGCTCGACACTTCTAGTGCGCTCACACCCAAAGAGTTGTCTCAATATGTCGAGAAATATTTCTGCACTTGAAAATTGGAATACTTCTACAATAATTACATTGTTTACATTATAGCCCTACTCTATTCAATGTCGCACAATAGATGAAACAAAAAGGGGATTAGAAATAATAGAAAAGAGGGATATTAAAATAAAAAACTTGTCCAAACAACCAACTTGTAGAAATGAGTCAAATACTAAATAAAACAAAACTACGAACTGACAATTTACACAACAGTGAACAAAACACGTTTTGTGTGCAATCTTACAATATTACCTAGCAGTATTTATGCTCAAAATTAGATTAACAATTTGATTAGCAGAAGGTTGAGGAATGAAAGGTGACGCGTCAACTCACTCTAGAATTGGTGGAATAGCTCTAGATGCATCTAGGGGAGTGTGTGAATTGTGCGCAGGCGATATCATTTCTGCGCTGGCGCACACTGCCAAACTCGCCTTGCCAAATGGTGCGCATTTTGGGCAGCACTAACACTGCAGCTGAGTTGCCTTTCTACTGGCTCGAGCCTGCCAGCTGCGGCGTCGTTTCATTGTTTTGCACTTGCTCACGTTGGGCTCATCACTGATCAGTGATCACTAATCGGCAATCGCACTTGGTAGGTCCACAATCAGTGGTCACTGGTAAACCTCTCTCCAATGGGGGTTTGACTTAGCTGATTTGGCACGGACGATGAACCAGAACACATCTCTATCGCGTTTGTAATTGAAAACTCCGCATCAGGTTTAGTCTACAACGCAACGCTTCTTCATCTCCCTGTCTGACACCAAGTTTGGAAGTTCAAATTAGAACATGTACTTAACAGTGTGATATCTACGAGTCGAACAAATGTTATATGCAATTTGATCAATTAGAATTCGATTTGTTTGTTTTGTTTATTATATATTTTGCATTTGTTCAACCTTGATTGGCCCTGCCCACAAGACAAATTATGGGCAACTGTCTAAAGACTGTGGCGTCTCATGATGACATATCGCTCCTTCGCGATAGTGCCCCCACTGCCCACGAATCTTCCGATCAGCTAGCTTCTCAAATGGGCCTTCCATTAGGCCAACGCAACTCTCAAGTATTCCTTGATATATTGGTCTAATCACAGTGTAATACTATTCTGGAATTGTTTCTAGGACAATAATCCAACACTCTTTTATCCACTGCCGAATGTGGGACGGCAAGTGAATCAGTTGACTGAAGAAGAGCAGGTTAAAATTGCCCAGCGCATTGGTTTGATTCAACATTTGCCTACTGGATCCTATGATGGATGCAAAAAGAATCGAGAGTAATTATTTCAAATAATACTTGATTTGAGCACTAATGATTGATATAATTTTGACAGATGTGTGATATGTATGATTGAGTTCATCATTGGTGATCCTATTCGTTTTCTTCCTTGTATGCACATCTATCATACCAAATGCATCGATGACTGGTTGATGCGATCATTTACATGCCCTTCTTGTATGGAGCCCGTTGACGCTGCTCTCTTGTCTACCTATCAGACTGATTAAATTTAAAGTAATAACATACACTATATTTTTTTACCTTGATGTTTTATGAGTTCTTTCATTAGACAAATGTTTTTAAAAATACACACACTATTTACTAGAAACAGTAACTTTACTGTACAACTTATTGTAATTATGGATGGAGGTTTAATTTGTGTAAAATATTGTAAATTTCGTTATTAAACGTTTGAATTATCTGTGTGATGAGAAACATTTTGCCTAGTCGATCAATGAATTGAAAGCGTACAAGGTAAACTGTTTTAATACAACAAAGTACTTGTTTACCTTTGGCATTAAATCCAGTATACCAATAAAATTTAATATAATATAAAAGTGTGAAAACGTAAAATGACGAGAACCAGTGCGACAAATCAAGATATGTTTCCGAGTCCGAGTTGATTCCCTCTGACCCTGGTAGTAGACTCATCTGTGCCAAGTGTCAACTCGGGTGAATGTAAACAAAGCGAGCGTGTGTGAAAGATGGGTGTGAATGGCATGCGCGCGCACACGGATGGCAATCAGTAGACAGTTAAGTGTGGCCTATCCAACACTCCGGTAATAGACAACAAGAGGAAGAGCACGCCTCTTTCAGTCTGATTGTGCTACCTAGCGTAGCGGATCACTAGCACTCGGGTGGTGCAACACAGATGTGCAAGTGGCTGTACTCGAGTCTCGAGCCAGCTGCAGCTTTACTGTAGTTGACATGTTGGTGTAGTGTGGCACTGGCGCCACCGTTGGCTATCTCTTGTCGCCTTGCACGCCTAATTGTACGCATTGCTGTCCATTTGGCTCCGTTATCATCATCACCATTTCTTGTAGCTTCCACACCGATCACCCAATTCTTTTCTCTCTCCCATTCACGCACAGTCCAGTTTTACTTCTTCACCACTTTCTAAATGTGGCTTTTATCAATTATGCTGTGATTTTCGTATTTATACCATTCTGAATTCGCGATTTAAGCCAAGAAAGATGGCAAATATAGTTCTGACGGTTGTGCTTAGCATTGTGCTGATACCACAGTTGATTTATTCACTTGACTCAAGTCTTGAGGGAGCCAACATATGTACTCGAAATGAAAGGTTGAGTTTCAGTTTTAAAGGTTCAACTTTAAAATAGACTCCTCGTTATTACAGCATTCCCGTTGAGTATGATGTTGAAGTTCCCACCCCACATGAAGTTCGCACACTTGGCTGGTGTTTACAATTCCCCCCAAGATGTCCCAAAATAAGGTAATTTGACCAAATTTTGTGAATTATATTCTAGCAACAATTGATGATGCAACAAATCATTTTTCTCGATAACAGTCAATGATTTCATTTCCGTTCACAACTGTTGTTCAATTATTTTTATTTCCTTTTTGCATTATTAACATATCATAAATTTATCTTTCTGTTGAATTGTAGAGTTGTATATCGCATGGAAATACGAAAACAGATAAGAAATGAAACCAAAGTGGTCAAATCATGCTGCAAAGGATATTCTGAAGAGAAGGGAAAATGCTTGCGTATGTAGTGAATTAGCTGTTTATGGCAATAAAACCTATTTAATATATTTTTTATTTCTTATATAGCCGTGTGTCCGGATAATTGTAACAACAATGGAAAGTGTGTTAACCCCAATGTTTGCGAGTGCTTTTCTGGGTAATATAATTTTTTAAATATAAAGTGTTTGTTAGTATAGCTATAATTATTTTAGATGGGGTGGTCTTTCATGCAACAAATGTAAGTATTATTTTGTATATATTATCATTTAAGACATTATTTTTGTGTACATAAAGCATGCCCTGATAATCAATTCGGTGTTAATTGCGAAAACAAATGTTCTTGCAAGAATGGGGCTAAGTGTGACTCGGTACGTTTTTGATATTATTACTAAATCACATTCGTTATATTAATAACTTATCTCATTCTATAGGTGACTGGCGATTGCTCTTGTACTCCAGTAAGTTTTTGTGTAGTTATTTTAATTCCCTAATTGATGAGTGGGTTGTTTATATAGGGTTGGACTGGCAAGCATTGCGAAAATCAGTGTGAAGAAAATTATTTTGGCATAAATTGCGTTCAGATTTGCCAATGTGTCCATGGCGATTGCAATCCTGTCAAGTACGTTTTCCGAATTATTTATTTTTTCTGTGGTAATACTAATAGTTTTATTTGGCTCATATAGTGGAGTTTGTAAATGTCATTCAGGTTTCATGGGACCTCTGTGAGTCACTCTAAAATACTTTGTTATTTTTTATTTATAAATTGCTTTCCTATAATTAGATGTGATCAAAAATGTCCTCAAGGTAAACATGGATTGGAATGTTCAAATTCTTGTAACTGTCAAAACAATGGAACGTGTGATCACATAAGGTATGTCTTAAAAAATGTAATGATTCATTGTTGATTGATTGAATCATGTTGGATTACAGTGGTCAATGCATCTGTGCTCCAGGTTGGAGCGGGTCGGGTTGCACTATTGAGTGCTCTCAACTCGGCAAGTGGGGCCCCAACTGCACTCATGAGTGTGCCTGCTTCAATGGTGGTCGATGCCACTCAGTTACCGGCCAGTGTCAATGGTAAATATTGCATCTAGTAAATTATTGTAGTTAATCAAAACATATCGTTTTAGTCCGCCCGGCTATACTGGAAGTTTGTGCGAAAATGAATGCCCTAGAGATTATTATGGGCCTGGTTGTAGCAAAAAGTGTGATTGTTACAACGACGCATCGTGCGATAAACTAACTGGACAATGCAACTGTCCCAAGGGATATAGTGGGGTGAAATGCGAAGTGCGCAACTGTCCCCACGACAAGTATGGCCAACAGTGTGACAAGCCATGCCAGTGTCATCCCAACAACACCATTTCCTGTGATCCTTGGGATGGCTCCTGCAAATGCAAACCTGTTAGTATTTCAATATTTTTTCACATTTCATTTTGATAATTATGTTTACAATTAGGGTTTTAGGGATTTGTGCTACAAACAATGTGCCCCGCCATATTATGGACAAGATTGTAAGAAGATATGTGAATGCTATAATGGAATGTGCCATCATATCACAGGTTTGAATTATTCAATTTCTATAGCATTCTTTTTTTTACAATTAAGTGATAATTGAAGGAGCATGCATTTGCAACGCTGGTTGGACAGGGGATAAATGTGATAAACCTTGCTATTCGGGCACGTTCGGAGTTGGTTGCGCTCAAAAGTGTATTTGCTTTGGTAACATTGATTGCAATCCAGAGAATGGTCAGGTATTGTGTAATTACAAAGTAATAGCTTGTGTATTTACATTATTTAACGTTTAGTGCATGTGTCCAGCTGGATTTTCTGGTTTGAAATGCGATCGTCCATGTCCTCCAAATAAGTTTGGCGAGAAATGTCATAAAGACTGCAAATGTCAAAATGGTGCTGCTTGTGATCCTGTTTGGGGCAACTGTACATGCACTCCTGGATACACAGGTTCTGATTGCAGGTATTTTCACATTTATTTTACTAAAGCGTGTAAACTTAATTGATCTTTGATTTGGTCAGTCAAAAGTGTAACCCCGGATCGTTTGGTGTGAATTGCAAATATCGGTGCGACTGTGTGCTTCCAAACTCAAAATCTTGCAACTTCATAACTGGTACGATATTTTGTTTTTATTTGAGTTTTTTCTATATTTTAGAATATATCTAAAGGTGAATGTATTTGCAAAAACGGATTTTTTGGTTCAAGTTGTGAATTTACGAAAACTTGTCCACGAGCAAAATTTGGCGATAATTGTGAGAAAACTTGTGATTGTAATGGCATGTCCTGCGCAAGCAATGGTGAAAAATGCTCTTGTGATCTCGGTACTACAAATATGATTTAAAATAATTTCATTTTTATCTAATTATTTTTATAAATTTATAGGGTTAACTGGTGAAAAGTGTGATAAAAATGTAAATATGTGCACAATATTTAAACTTATATAATTAATTTTTTAAAACTTTTAAAGTGCAAAAGCACTTATTTTGGCAAGAATTGTGTTCAAGACTGTCTCAAATGCATGCACTCGAACACTACTTGCAATAACCGAGATGGCTCTTGCATCTGTAATCCAGGTTAGTTTATTTAGCCTAATATTTCAAGTTTTAAAACAAAATTTCTTTTAGGTTACAAAGGATTCTTCTGCGAACAGGTTAGTTTGTTCTTTGGCCATATTAAACGTGATGGGGATTAATTGATAAATTCTGCTGCCAGACTTGTCCTGAGGGTACTTATGGTTACAACTGTGAAAATCAATGCGATTGTTCTACCATTGGCGGCGAATGTGATCACGTAACGGGCAATTGTATTTGCTATCCTGGTTGGAAAGGCGACAAATGTTTTCAAACTTGTCAGTCCGGTTTTTATGGTTTGGAATGCAAACAGAGATGCAAATGTCAGAATAATGCCACCTGTCGTGCTACTGATGGAACATGTTTCTGTCCGCCTGGCTACATGGGAACCATTTGCTCCGAAACTTGTATGTTTATTGTTTTTATGTTTAGATTGCCTCTTTAATTCATCGACTTTAAATTTTAGGTCCCGATGGTTTTTACGGCGAAAATTGTTTGCATTCATGCGATTGTCCAAACAGAAATTTTGTGTGTGATTCAGTTCTTGGATGTATTTGCAAGCACGGTATTGTTGACTTTGTGTGGTTTTCTTTTACTCTGAACTCTAATTAATTTGAATTGTCCAGGTTTCACTGGAAGCGAATGCGACATATTGTTGACCGAAGCTAGTGCTCAAACTCATTCAGTCAGTCGTTCAGCTTCGTCAATCACTTTGTTAGTGATACTAGTCTTACTCTTATCTGCTAGTCTGGCTTTGCTTGCCTTTTATTACCGAAGGAAGATAACCAATTTGAAAGACATGCTCTACGTTGAATATAGCACTTACTCGAGCGAACCACGTCACTTTGACAATCCTGTCTACTCATCAATGCCCTCTAACAGCACAAAACTACTGCACAATAATCTCAATAATGCACTCTCTAACCAAGGCACCAAAAACACTAATCTGATCAAATCCAAATTGAATTTCAATGATTATGAAAGTGATCGCAACGAAATGAACAATTTATATGAAACTCCAAACAACAATCTCTACGTTGAAGTTGATGAAAATAAAGTGAGCAAGGTGAACAACTTTTACCACACAATCGATGAACTTGATCCCAAACTTGATAGCAAAGCTAATGTTTCAGCGATTAACAACACATTGGCAGCAATTAATAGTGGTAAGTACTTGTTTCAAAATGTCTAAACCGACAAATATATCTTATGAATCACCATATAGATTTACCATATCTCTCCCAACCATCCACTTCAGCTCAGAATGACTATGACATTCCACGACAAAGCACGTCTAATTCCCGCTACGAAAATGTTGACAAAATAGATCCTGAAGATTTGAATTTATCAACTAATAACGAACCCAAGTTTTAACAAAACATTAATTTAGCTCAATCAATGCATTTCGCAATAATGATTTTATATTATTTATAACGACAAAGTCAATTATTTTTTATGTATATATTTATATTTTATTTTTGTTTTCTGCTCTCTGTGATAAGTCACTTTATATATATTTTATACATATATTAAATTAAGCAATTTATCCAAACTCAAGTTCAAACAGAAATCAATACAACTTGTTTAGAAATCACATTTGGGCGTACAGTTGGCTGTAACATGCAATCGAGCAGCAGTTGAATGGTGAACATTCTCTTCTCTCTCATGATCGTCGAATGTTATACTTCTATACTCCTATCAGATTGGGTCTCTCAAAAATTGTCATATTAAGCGATATTCAGAAATATAGATTAAAGTTATAAATTTTTATTATGTAGAGACATTTTACTTTGAGAAATTTATTGTTACAATTAATTTACAATTGGAAAAAATTGAGTATAACACAATGTAAATAATTATTTGATTTTATCATTTACTGCTACACTATGAGAAAATCGACCACAAAAGATGCCAATTGCAAAGATGGAGGCAATGATGAGCATAAATACAAGATAGATATAGTTGTGAACTGGCGACTTGGAAACCATGTGCCACATCTGAATCACACTATCGGCAGGATCCACTTCAGCAGCATACTCGAAAAGTTGAAGCCGTTTTTGAAGCAAAAGGTCACATTCTTGACTCAACCGACGTGGCGAGTGACGGTGAATGGTAGCCAGACAGTTGAGTTGATGTCCACTGCCCGACACCACGTCTGAGCAAAATGTCTGCAAATCTTGTCGGCACACAATGTACAAGTGTGGGTCCGATTCGATGTCTGCTTCAGTCTCTTTAATCAAACGTGCTATTTCCTGCTTACAGATCTGATCCTCTATCTGTCTCGACATGAATTTGCTTTTCAAACATTCGTGAATGTCAATCTCGTTTGAACACTTGCGGCTTATCTCTTTTTGACAAGATCGAAATAAAATTGGATCAAGCTCAATATTATTAGAAACTTCACGTATTATGTTCACTATCTCAATCTCACAAGTTTGCGACAATGCGTTGTGAAGATACTGACGCTTCAAACAAGCAATCACTTTACCATCTAGCAATTCATCCGGCTTCCTGTTGCGAATTATTTTCGAACAATAGTGATTGATCTCCTTCTTACAGCCGATCTTCAATCTTGGATTAAGGCGATAATCTTGATTTTGTTGCATCAGCCGTTTGATAACAAGAGAACGACAGTTGTGACTAAGAGCAGGGTCATTCCGATGATCGCGCAAACAATAAAGAACATCTCTCAAATCGGATGAAAAGCAAAATCGATTAATCGCTATCTTGCATATGCTAAGCAACGAATAATCTAGTGAGTTGTCCGACAGTTCGATATACTGTTTGTGAAAAAGCAAACGTTGACAGGCTCGGGTTAGTTTCACAATATTGTTCTTCAAGCACTCTATTACGTGAGCTTCACCTGTTTCGACATCGCTACAGTATTGACGTCTATCATAGTTACAAGCTGCAGATAACTGTGAATCAAGTTGAATGTCTTCGCCAAGCTGAAACAACTCTACACGTAGCATGTTACGACATTCTTTCGAAATACTTCTTGGCTGTTTCGATATCGTATCATTATAAACAATAGAGCTGAGACAGTTAACCACTTCTGATTTTGAGCGAAGATTGTTGCAGTGATTCTTAATGTCAACCTTGCAAGACTCCTTAAACTTGGAGTCAAACCGAAAATCTTTTAAATTGGTCAATTGAAAGTGCATGATTGCTTCTTTACATTTTGGGTTATTTTTCACTAAATAGTGATTCTTATTTTGAATCAAACACTGTATGAGTTCACCTTGTTCTTCACTATTATCGTATTCTTGTGGGCATATTTCTTTTATCAGACCCGAACATGATTTAAATAATGGGTAATTCAACTCAAGGTGAGAACTCTGTGCCTCAGTAAAATTGCCGATTGCATTTCTGCAAAAAGATTGAAGTTGACTGTAATTGTCTTGCAAGCACTCCATTTCAGAGCCTTTCTTATCTACAACTCGGTCTGAACTGCACCATTTAGCCAGATCTTGCATACAAGGCTCTTCAATGAAAGGTAACAAGTCGACGCTTGCAGCTCGTTGCTTCATAATTCGTTTGATATGATGAATGCACTGTTTGCGAAGACGCACTTTGTCGTCTTGCTGGTAGACATAGCGGTAAAGACAAGCTAATACAGTTGGCCCTCTTTCTGGATCCATGTTGTCCGCATCATCGTTCCAGTCTTGCTTGGCGTGACAATGTTTCACTGCATCAGGGTGACAAGCTTCATACATTTGCGAATCTAATTCGAAATTACGTGCTACAAAGTATTGCATCTGATTGAGGGTTTCGCGACACTCGTCTGCCATCTGAATGGAATCGACGTGTTCAGCAAGACAGCCCAGAACTCGAGCATTGCCTGGTTTCACATTTCGACATAGACTGTCTACAGTAGATTGACAGGCCTCTTGAAGTACAGGATCCACTCGCCAATCCTCGCCAACGTTCGCTTCCTTCAGCACTAATTCAATCTCTCGCTGGCACTTAGCTGAGATTCGCCGACGGATGTGAGCATCACCTCGATGTCGCTTTGACTTGGCGTGTTTCATCAAACAGTGCAAAATGTTGCCTTCTTCAACCTCGTGACAAAATTGGCTAATGTCTGATTCACATGCTTCAGCCAAACTTGGGGTCAACTTGTAATCCTCTATCAACAATCTTCGGTGCAAAAACATTTCAGCCATACAGTCGCCAGTGAGAGGTAGATTCTTGGCATGAACATTTTCTAGACAAAGTAAAATCTGCGCGAGTCTGATTTCCTTGCGACCACTTGTATTTGCACGACATTGATATCTCTTGATATCAGTCTTGCATGACTGTACCAAACTTTTAGAAATTTTGTAATCCATAGCCACGAGTTGTTCGCGTTGAATCAATTTATTCTTGCATTCTTCACTCATCTCTACTTGGCGCATATTTTTAATTAAACATTTGTAAACTCTGCCATTTCCTGATTCAACATCTTTGCAAAATTTTTCTCTGTCAAAACGACAAGAAAAATATAGCGGTTTGTCAAGGTGAAAATCATCGCTTTGAAGTTCGGATATTCGCAAAATTTCATGTTTACACATCGCTGATAGACTTGCAATGTGATTTTGAAGACATTCAATGGTACTTAGTTGACTGTGACCATTTTCACCATTCGTATCATCGAGACGGCCACATTGAAATTGCTTTATATGGGGTTCACAGACATTAGCAAATTTGTGTATTAACCGATAATCGCTAAAGATGATCATTTCCATCTCTTCCAAATAACTCTTACATTGACCTCCGGTCTCTTGTTGAATGCGTTCAAGTAGACAAGATATAATGTTAGCACTTGGACTCAAAACGTCTTCATTTTCAGCTTCCATACAATCTTGGTTTTGTGTCAACAATAATTTACAAACCATTTTCGTAATCTCAGTAAAATGATTAAGATTTGAAATTTTATATTTAAATGACCAAATCTGATGTTGACATTGAGACGAAAGTTTAGATTCTGCATCACTATGCTCTGAAATGCAATTCAAAATGGCCAAATTGCTCTGTAAAGTTTTACCATCTTGACCACATAAAGCTGAAATGTCATCAGCGCACGCAGGATGAGAAGAGAGTAAAGCGCTTTCATTTTTAAACAAATATTGTATTTGATTCACCGCAAAGTTTGATATTGAATTAATCGAGTTGATTTTGATGAAACCAATAAGAAATATATAAATGTAGAACATAGTGGAGTTTGGTAAAAGCTTCATGTTTAATTCAAAGAATATCACAATCAAGGCATTGTTTGACGAGAATAAAAGCTAAAGTGAAAATGACAGTTGCTCTTTTGTCCTCACACTATATTCAAGTCATCAACTGTAGAGATGAAAATAAGAGGCCACTTGCCAATGCGCCCAAAATGCATTTGCAAACCAATAATATTGCAAATGATAGATATGAAAGATGTAAACAACTAACTCACTAAGTAGAGAATGCGATAATCGCAGGCATGGAGCCAAGTGTGTCACGACATCTGTGGAGAGGAGGTGCCTGCAAGCACAGACTGTATTATGTTTTTGGCAAGTCATCGAGAACTGTCCGAAACACTTTGTCACTTCTTGTCAACCGGCTCTGCACTTACTGAATCTCTCTAGTTATCATGGCTCTCGAAGCTTATCTAGGCTTGGATTCTCACGAGAAGTTTGAATTGAGTCGCAAGAAGATTGATGCTTCTGAACAAATGTTAGAGGATTTCCATCCAACTTGTCTTTCTATGCCCCAGATTTCCCTTAATCTGAATCAACTCTATGATGCAAATGATTATGCAAAGAAGATCGCAATGAAGTTTAACAAAGGCACTACTACCTTGTCCTTTGTCTACAAAGGTGGTGTAGTGGTTTGTGCCGATTCACGTGCCACCGGAGGACAATACATCAGTTCTCAAACAGTCAAGAAGATTATTGTCATCAACGATTATTTGCTTGGAACCATGGCAGGTGGTGCCGCGGATTGCAGTTATTGGCAACGCGTTCTTTCTCAACATTGCAGAATGTTTGAACTTCGCAATAAGGAACGAATTTCGGTTGCAGCGGCTTCTAAATTGTTGGCTAACATCTTGTACAACTATAAAGGGTTTGTGGTTTACTTGTTTTAATTTTTTCTTAAGATTTTTTGTTTTTTTAAATAGCATGGGACTTTCTCTTGGCACGATGATTTGTGGTTGGGACAAAGTGAAAGGGCCTTGCATTTTTTATGTGGACAATGAAGGAAATCGTTTCCCTGGCAAGTTGTTTAGTGTTGGCTCTGGTAGTACTTACGCTTATGGCGTTTTGGATTCCTACTACCGCTATGACATGACTGATGAAGAAGCTTACGATCTAGGTCGTCGAGCTATCTTTCACGCCACTCATCGTGATTCGGCTTCGGGTGGAATTGTTCGAGGTATCTGATCAAGCTTATGCAATGTCTCTTCATTTTAACTAATTTTCATTGTGTCTAGTTTTCACTATCAAGGATGATGGATGGAAAGTGATAAGCGAACAAGATTGCATGGATTTGTACGATATTTACAAGAATGAGAAGAATTAAACTTATCCAAATTTATTTTATAAAATGAAAATTTGTATTTTAAAATATATAAATTTATTAACTGCTAAATTGTAATTTTTCCTAAAACGTGGACTATTAATTAGCAGGCACGAATAGCTCTTCTTGCAGCACTTCGGAGTTGTGTACAAGACAGACCTCCTGCGAGGTAAACATTCAAAAATTTTAAACTTTAATAAATCGATCATATTTTCGGAATAGAAACCTACACTTCGAATTTTGGATCCGGTCCCACATCTGCTGTTGGAACACTTAGTTCTCATGTGACCGGTGTTGGGCAGATGATTTGGGATAAAACTTTGACTTATGCTGTCAAGCGGAGATGAGACTTTTCTGTGAAACTCATGCTTTCTCGGGCAGTGATTCACGCGGTAGTTGCGATAAGAGTTTTGACTTCTTAAAGAAGAATAGCTCTTGAGCGAACTTTGCGATGGCAGCGAGGAAAGCGATTGGCGGCGAGAACCTAATGAGTAATGAACTTGAATGAATAGGTTTGGTCTAAGCACTCTTAGAAACTGGTACCCATTGCAATGCTGGGTGGCAGTGGAGGAATTGGAAAGCCAAACTTAGCTTTACCATTGGGACTGAAATTTCGCAAACTTCTAGGACTGGATTGCATCGAGTTGTAGAAAGCTGGCTCGCTTAGGATAACTGGTGGTGGCGGTGGTGGCATTCGATCACATGATGGTGGCTCACTTTTTGCAAGTTGTTGATTTCTGTGCTCGACAGTGACATCAATCATTGCTCACATGGGTTTCACATCTACTTACTTATTGATTAGTTTGATTATTATAAAAAACATTATGATTATAAGAATTATGCTAATAATCAGGCTAAATGAGGTAATAAACTCCATGTTGTTAATGAAGTCAAAAGTGGTGCTGCCGATCCGAATAAAAAAAGGAGAATCGTCTGGAAGCAAGTGAGATGTCAAATCATATGTAAAAAATGCCATCACTTACATGGAACACATTCCGCTCCCTTTGTTTCATCGAACTTGGCATAATATCCTAATAATTATTGGTATACATATTACAGTGAATTCATTGAAAGTATTACAGCATTTACCCGCTGAGCACTTGCAAACACCATTTTCATTGCAACTTGAGTGTCGATTTAGATATCGACAAGACTCGGAAAATTCACACTGTTCTTCAATTCGACTTGCTATTGAAACACAGCAAATTAACAAATTGACTTACAATTATTTTATTTTTTACCTTTTAAACAATATTTATTATCCACGTTGACTGGATATTCGGGCAGACACTCGCAACGATGCGTAGTTAGGTTACACCAAACGTGGAACAAGATTCGATTACAAGTACTTTCACAAGGCTCGCCCAGAAAAAAGGCCACACCTGAAATAGTGGATTAATGTAGACAAACTTGTTAGGCACGGTTTGTGCAAACCTTTTCCGTAAACGCTTCCAGGATCCTCTTTTTAGTTAAATTAAAAATAAAATAAATAAGTAAAAAGATGAATTTTCAATTATAAAATATAATAACTTACCATCTCTTTTAATCCGTGATAATAAGATTTTTGTATGATTAAAACGTTTAAAAAAGGATTTACCGTTTGAAATTTGAATAAAAGACAATGAATATAAAAAATAGTAGTAAACTACATTGTGTAAACAATTGACCAACAAGAAATGATAATTGAAAAATGAAGAGTTATTCTTTAGAGGCGCATTGGTGATGGATAAGAGTGAAGTGAGCCTATTGGCACCAACCAAGGCTTGATTCATTGTGCAAGGTGAAAGGTGAGTGAGGGTCACTGCTAGAGCTAGGCGGGCAGCCAATGCAACCTTGGCAACGCCCACCTCATGAAATCAACTCGAGGACCAATGCATGGCGTGCTAGCGCGCTGCCTAGGGGCACTTCTCTTCACATCCACATCGTCGATTCGAGCAATTAGCTAATTTCAATGCTTGATTGGTGACTCACAAACAATACATTTATCGAAATAATGATCGATCTTGGCAGTATGCACTAAAACACAGTGATGATAATAGATGAAAAGTAGTGAGTCGGTACGTTTGGCTTGGTTCACCGAGAATGAGCAGGCACTACGGCAACACTGGTAGTGGTCAGTGCTCCGGAGATGCCGACTCAAAACAAGCCACAAGCTCATTGATCATTAGAAGTCTGCAAATGAGCAGCGCTTAGGACATGCGTCCCGGTCGAATGAAAGTGAAATACTCTGAATGGCGCGTCTTTGCTAGCCTTTTGACACTGTCTCATCTATTGATCAACGGCGCGCAGTCTGACAGATGATGTGCCTAGCTGTGCCACTGTGCCATTGCCCAGTTCCTGGTGAATGTGTCTGTGTGTGTGTGTGTGTGTGTGTCTGTGCCTGTGCCCGATGTGCTCTATAGAGAATAGGTCACACTGGGCGATGATACCGATCTGGCTTGTCTACCGCCACTGCCAGCCGCTTCTGCTAGACCACGCGAGGTCATTCCTACTTACAATGGCTCACAAATGCGCTATTTGACTTGCCTATGCCACAATGCTATCTACCGTGCCTTAGTAAACTGTAAGTTCTTGTAAGTATCGCCATTAATATTAATGGTTACAAGCGGAACTTCCTATTACCGTCTAAATTTTGCCAGTTTGTCTATCAAAAGTAGCTTTATTGGAAAATGATAGCAGAACAATAGTTTAGCAATTTATTGAATTCATATAAGTAACAGTAAATAATATGAAATAAGGTAGAAGAATCCAAGCATGGCACTGGTAACAACTGTAAGCAACAGAGCTAAGAATGGGTTCACAAAATTCCTCGATTGGTGTGTTGGATACATCTTTATCAGTTAACCGATTGGGTATATCACACTTGACACCTTTAATAGCGTATGTGCGTAACCAGGTTGCAAATTTGCTTTTGCCAAACTCACATGAACATTTCATAGCTACAAAATAAAAAGAATTAAACAGACAAGAAGTGATTTAAAGGTATCACCTACGGTTCATTCTTAATCGTCTAAGACGTTTAAGACCAGTGCTAAAAATAACTGTGTTGCCATCCGAAATGCTTTTAATATCGTTTCCAGAAAGATCTAAGCATTCAAGATGTGACAAAATTTTGACTGCACTTGGAATGGTGCGAATTTTATTAGATCGAAGTTCCAATAAAGTGAGCGAATCTTGCAGAGATAAAAAAGCATCGATGTTGATATAAGCCATACCAAGATTATTCAAGGACAACTCACGCAGTTCTTCCATTCCATTAAATAATGTTTCCGGTATCTAGTCAGAGGTAATATGAACTTAGAACTTAAATTCATTAATCGGTTCACTTGCCTCGGTAAAGTTCTCGTTGCTAATGCGTAATATCTTTAATGATTTCAGAAGTTCATGACTCTCACGAAGAGTTTCCAAGTCGATGCCAGTGTTGTCGAGCACCAGTTCTTGTATGTTGTACAAGCCACTAGGCAAATTATACAAGTGAGTTAAATTTGAATTTTTTACTTGCAAGACATGTAAAGTAAAATTGCACTGGCTTAAGTTGTCAATATCAGTCATTAGAAGACTAGCATTGGTTTGCGAGCACTCCAATCGGATGCCACTTTGGAATGCTTCCTTCCGGATTACATAGCACTGGCATAATCCTTTGAAAGAAATGGGACACTGCTGCTCACACGGCTGTTGGTTGGGATAACCTCTGTTCCTGGCCACTGTCAACTTCGATCCATCATAATTGGTGAACTGGCAAGCTAATGCGTGCCATAACAAAGTACTCAGAATAACCTTGCTGTAAAAGAGTTGATTCATGTTTATCCAATTATCAAGACGCATGTTTGCAGAAAGGAACACTAAAGTAGCTTTCTCATGATAATCAGTATCAGAGCCAATCACGCACAAAAATATAGTATACTACACTTGAGCTTACAAGATTGTTTACAAACCCACTATCAGTACCTTGAAAATGATTCCAGCAAAAGTATCCCTATCTACAAAAGAAAATTATTTGATGGTAATGCCAATAATAAATCAATAATAACTATTATCGCAATTATTTTTCTAACAATGTCTCTTCAAACTTCCCGAACTAAGGTTTTAGTAATGTAATCAAATCAAAAAACTATTATCCACTGCATGATCGTTGTCAAATTATAATATATTTTTATTTTAGGTAATAGGTGTAGCAAAGTAAAAAAATCAAAAGCAGTGCCTTAGGGAGTAACTCTCTTGGGATCACGAGGGAAAAGAGAAGTCTTGCGAATGTTGTCAAGACCAA
This sequence comes from Rhinocypha anisoptera, assembly GCA_011762765.2. Lineage (NCBI taxonomy): Eukaryota > Metazoa > Arthropoda > Insecta > Odonata > Chlorocyphidae > Rhinocypha > Rhinocypha anisoptera. The sequence continues at coordinate 104,829 of WURS02422407.1, forward strand.
GGAAAAGCATGGTGACACGCTCCAATCCAATGCCTCCGCCTGCGTGTGGTGGAGCCCCGTAACGGAAGGAATCTATGTAGGGCTTCACTTGATTGGGATCTGCATTACCAAATGGTCACTTTAGCACACCAGTCGCTATTTGATTATATTACCAATTCCGTGATGTTTGATGCGTTCAATCAAAAAGTCCGGGTCGTGAACACGCTGTGCGCCAGACATGATTTCCTCTCCTCTCATAAAAAGATCATAGGAATTTGAATATTTCTAAGTATAAAATAAATATTTTTGTACTTATAATAATATATAATAAAAAATTAAAAGTACTGACCGCGTTGTTAGGATCCGGCATAGTATAAAAAGGCCGAACTTTTAGTGGAAATTTGTCTAGTATGAAAAAATCAGTGTTGTACTTTTGTCGAATTAGTTTGCCTAAAAACTTTTCATTGGCAGTGCTTAAATCATCCTCATCGTCCATTTCAACACCGTGCTCTCGAAGCAGTGCCACTGCTTCGCTAAAGTTGATCCGTAGAGATGGTTCCAAAAATTTAAATTCTTCAGCAGGATACTGTCGATTTACAATTTCAATCTCCTTGGTATATTCCTTTTGGAGACCTTTAAAGAGCTCAACAAAAATTTCACCAATTAAGTCGAGGACTTCATGGTAGTGATAGTGAAAGGCCATTTCAAAGTCGAGACCAACAAACTCGCAAAGATGGCGATGAGTGTTGGAGTCTTCGGCACGGAAAACCGCTCCAATGGTAAACACCTTCTCGAAATCTGCAGCAATGGCCATTTGTTTGTAGAACTGAGGCGATTGAGCCAAGTAGGCACTGCGTTTGAAGTAACTCACTTCGAACACGTTGGCACCACCTTCACTAGCAGCTCCTATTATTTTAGGAGTGTGAATCTCCACAAAGCCTCTTTTCTCTAGTGACCGACGATAGATTTTCACCACACCAGATTCAAGACTGAAAATCGCCTGGTTTGTGGTAGTCCGTAGGTCCAAAATTCGGTTATCCAATCGCGTATCTTGATTGACTCGAATGCTAAGTCCATCGCCGCTTTCAGTATTTTCTGTTTCTGGCCTAGAGGCGTCCTCGATTTGAAGTGGCAGCACCGGTTCAGAGTTACTTACTACAAAAATCTGTTGAACGCTCACTTCAACAGATTGTTGAGTGCAACTTTCAATCTTGCTAGGAGCAATCTTCACCAGCCCTTCGATATCAACAATCGACTCTTTATTAATTGAAGCAGTAAACTTCACCATTTGTTTGCTGACTATATCGGAAACGCACAGTAAACACTGGACTGTACTTTGTCTCTGACGCAATACAAAGAAACACTGCTTTCCAATGGACCGGCTAGCATGAAGTCTACCACGAAGCCACACCGTCATCCCATCGAATGATTCATTCAATTGGCTTACGTTCACTATCACACGGTTTGGTCTCTCTGTTGACTGGACCAGTTGCATCATTCCATAGCGGTGCTTAGCAAAGTCGTCTTCCGTCTTTGTCGGCTCATTTCGTTGCTTTTGAGATTCAGCTTTTTTTGCAGCCTTCTCTGCTCGCTTCGCTTCTTTTTTCAGAGCATTTTTTGATACCTTCTTTTCCTCCCTTCAATAATATAATATTTTATTTATATTTAAATCATTTTAGTTAACAATAAAATAATGTACAACTTACATTTTGCTATCTTGGGTGGTGTAATAAACCAAGTGAAAGTGTCTCTCAACAAGCCAACGCGACAATAAGAACACACGCCGGCGTTGTGTGCTTGGTTGAAATGGTCTCTATAGTCTGGGTCAAAATAGAATTTACTCAAAGTTAATGTCTCTAATAAATTATTAGTAATAATACAGAATAATGTAGATTCTCTATCTCTAGTATTCTCTGACCACCTTTCTAAATCTCAAGGTTAAAAATCAATAGATTTAGGAGAAATTTAACAGAATGTTGATTGGACGTGGAAAATTTATACTATTTATAATTCAGAGAATTGACAAATATAACGTATGATTAAAAATTACTGTAAAAATAAGTTTAATTAATTTTTTCAACATAGTTTGTTTTTATTATTTTTCTATTTTGAAATCTATATTAACTTTTTTTATTTAATGTATATAAAAAGATATATAACAATTATTTAATTATATACTGTTATTTATTAAATATTATTTATAAAAACAATTATTTATGCAACAAAAGAACAGGCAAAAGTATGACACAATAATTATCGTTAGATTAATGAGTTAGAGGTTTATTAATAAATAATAATAATTTCTCATTAATAATTGTACAAAATTATACCAATTTTAAAATAAAAAGTCGCATAGAAAATGTTAGAAAATATCTAAAATGAACCTAACATAAAAAAATCTTTTTTAGAACTTATATATAATGAACTAATATAGTGGAATTTTCAAATATAGTTTTATTTGCTTCGCTTTTGACCATTCTATTGTAAGGAGTGTAGCTTTCACAATTCATGAATTAAACATTGTCTACTTCTCACTTTGCTTCACTTTTTCATGTAATTTCGAAGATTAAAACTTGAAACATCAATAATAATTACTAATAATTGTATTCAAGGTCTTTTGAAAAGGAAAGTTAAGGGTAGGATGTAGGGTGTTGAGCAATGCTCAATGGTTGGGATGTACCATGATACGTGCACGAAACCAGTTTGGAAGGTGAGACAAGTCGAATCGGGTGATTGAAGTGGCCAAGCCACACTTGATATCAGATGGCCTTGGCATACTAGTAGAGCACTGAGAGCACGTAGTCTAGTGCGGCAGTTATTTTTCAGCTGGCCGTCGACAGAGTCACCTCATCTTCACAGTGACCAAAATGTCCTTCGTCGAAGTTCATCCCGATAGTTGCTTTCCAATCCAGAACCTGCCTTATGGTGTCTTTTCCACCAAAAATGAGGTAAAGTCGAAGTCCATTTGTTGCATTTTTACATTTTAACAAAATTCTGAATGATGAAACTAGCCGAAGCAACGAATTGGCATTGCCATTGGGGAGTTTATTTTGGATCTTAGCAAAATTACTCACCTTTTCCAAGGACCAATATTAAAAAGTTGTGCATCTAATGTGTTTAGTGAGTCTTCACTGAACCGCTTTCTCGAACTCGGCAAAGAGGCATGGCACGAAGCAAGAGAAACCATAAAGCACTTGTTGGATTGCAAGACGACTACCCTGCGTGATGACCTCGAATTGCGTCGAGTGGCACTTGTAGCGCAGAGTGAAGCAAAGATGCACTTGCCGGCGCAAATTGGCGACTACACGGACTTTTATTCCTCTTTGGAGCACGCCACTAACGTGGGTTGCATGTTTCGAGACCCGAAAAACGCGTTAATGCCAAATTGGCGACACCTGCCCGTAGGATATCACGGTAGAGCATCCTCTGTAGTTATCTCTGGTACACCAATTCGAAGACCTAATGGACAAACCAAACCTAAGGATGATGAACCACCTACATTCGGACCATGCAAAGCAATGGATTTTGAGCTTGAAATGGCTTACTTAATTGGTGGCCCAGAAAACCAACTCGGGGAGCCAGTCTCAATCCACAATGCTCATAATCGCATCTTTGGAATGGTTTTGATGAATGACTGGAGTGCTAGGTTTGTAGAGATAGGTATCATCAATTGTCAAACATTAATCTGGTTTCTATGATATTGCTTCACAGAGACATTCAAAAGTGGGAGTATGTTCCTTTAGGACCCTTTTTAGCCAAAAATCTCGGCACTTCAATTAGTTCATGGGTTGTCACAATGGAGGCCTTGGAACCATTCAAAGTGGCTAACACTATTCAAGAGCCCAAACCATTTGGTTACCTGCAACACGAGGATCCGTACAATTTTGACATCCATCTTCAGGTGTATGTTGAGCCAAAGGGAGCCGAAGCAAGTCTTGTGTGCAAATCCAACTTTAAGTACCTCTATTGGACAATGAAGCAACAACTAGCCCACCACTCAATCACTGGATGCAATGTAAGACCAGATCTAGAGAGACAAATGCATTACAGAATCACCTTATTGTAGATGCGTGCGGGTGATCTGTTGGCTACTGGCACCATTAGTGGACCCACACCAGACTCGTACGGCTCAATGCTCGAGTTGAGTTGGAAAGGCACCAAGCCATTGACTCTGACCAATGGAACTACTCGCACCTTTCTGCAGGACCACGACAACGTCATCATGGAAGGCTATTGTCAAGCTCCTCACTACCGAGTGGGCTTTGGAAAGTGCACTGGACTCGTACTTCCTGCCCATCAACTTTAATCACCAATCGCTTAAATCTTTTATTAGGCACTACACAATATGAATATGAAATAAATGTGACAGTAAAATATAGAATGGTGTATAATGTAAAATTAAGTTGACAAAAGTTTAATTGATTTAGGTGCAAGTGCTTCCCATCTCGAGGAGCTTGTAAGCGTTAGACCTGAGTTCAATGAGAGCATAGTCGTCAGGTACAGAGGTGTTGTAAGCATACATGCCATCGTTGAGTTCGGCGTGGATGATGTTGGCCACTCGGGTCATCTGGCTCTGGCACAACACATGACGCTTGGTAGGACATCGCATCTGATTCACATTATAGTTCTCGATCAGTTGTTTGTAGAGGGCAAGGTCGGAAGTTCCATTGAACTTAAGAAGTTGAATAAAAGTGTCATAAATTCCAGCACCTGTTAAATTCCAATTGCTGATGCTATTTTTCTGAGGACGCAATCGATCAATTAATTGGGCAATTTCACGGTAATCTTCGTTGATGACAAGTTCGGGAAATACCTTGTCAACAATAATATCGTGTGCTTCGTTCAAATTGTTGGATTCAATCAAATTAAAAGCAATGGTTTTCTCATCCAAAAAAGTTTTTGCATAAAACAATTTAGCTTCGTTAATAAAATGAGAATCAATATAATAATGTTCACAGAGGAAAGACACAAGTTTTGAATCGACCAATTGTGCAGCATTCCGTGTTAAAAGTTCTCTAGTACAGTGAAGTCTCAAAAGATTATTTTTCACATGCAAAGCAAAAAATAAAGACCAACGCAAACTTGTGAATTGTGAAGCAAGCATCAAATGAATCGAGTCACTCTTATTGGTAAAGGCATCATCGACGATCACGTTGAAACTGAAGAGTGATTGATGCAAAAACCAAGAATCGATCAAGCTGGAACAAGCGGCCATTGCAGTCCATGGTTGGTGTTGTGCAAGAAGGTGATACTCCACCACGTTAGGGTGAGTCATCAGCTCGTTGATGGCACACTTCACCAAGTTAGTCCCTATAATCTCAAATTCATTCTGTGCCATTGACTTGTACAGCAAAAGTAAAATCAACTGCTGTGTCCAGTGAAGACCCTCAAACTGGTTCACCGCTTCGCCATTACTCAAAGTCCACTTGGAAAGGCCAGCAAGCAAGACATAAATCTTCAACAGATCCCGATCAATGTGAACATCAGCTTCGCTTCGTTTCCAAGAGTCAAGCTGGGATACTAAAAGCGATTTGTTACAATAGGAGCCACAAGATACAAGATAGGATAAACGTGGTTGTTTCGTGTTGATACACTCCGTTATAGCAAACTCTAACTCATTAGTAGTCAAAAAATGAATAATTCGCAAAAATGGCTTCTCGGGAACAGGAAGAGTTTTGTTATAATTGAACAACCAATTCTGAATACGACGAATTCTTTCTTGATGCCGCGAATATATGGAAGCTTCGCTCAACTCGCCATACAGTGCTTCAACCAAAGAGTTCAAGTTAGCATCCAGTTTACCATTCAAACTAAGTCGCTTAGACTTAATTATAGGAGGATAACTAGATTTACTTGCATGTTCAATTGAACTATAATGCGCCAGGTGCTCTTCAAGCTTTTCAGTAGCGTTCGAATTTTCTAACTCAAGTAAATCTAGTTTTAAAAGTAAAACTTGGTTGCCAACAACAAAGCAAAACTTGTTTGAACCATTGACAAAATTGACTCTTGGTGCAGGTGAATATGAAAAAGATAAAATGTTTGCCTTTTCTGTAAAATTGCATTTGACATCAAAATTTAGGTTTCGCTTTTTTGGAATCGAGGTTTTAAGCTTGCTAGGAAAAAGGAAAGGGCCTGCAGCATGCGAAACAGTGCTTTTTGTGAAAGAAAGATTTTTACATTTCTTAGCAGATGTAACGATATCATCCGATTCTTCTTGTTCTAAAAACAGTGCCGATCTCATCAGGCTAAAGTTATCGTTCTGTGCTCCCGATTTTAAATTGCCCAATTTGACTTCTGCCATTTCATCATCTTCGCCAAAGAAAGAATCGTATTTATAGTAGTTGGATAAATTCGATGCTGATTCTAAGTCTTTTGCCAAAATCATATCGGGATTAGTCAATGAAGAAAGATCAAGACCCATTAACTTGGGTTCACCATTAAGGGCTTCAGTTGTAACACCTCCTAGTAATGGAGGATCAGCATGCTTCGATATCTCTTTTGGTTGAGTTAGGTTTTGCAATTGAGACTCACTGTGTTTAGGTTCAATATCAACTTCTTCATCCTCGGCATCGAGACCATACTTGCTAAAATGCTTCACGGTGAACACCCACGAGCCCGTGTCTGGTCTATACTCTTTGAAGTTGGCACCGAGCTTAACAGTGACACTTTCAATCTTTTCAGCATATTTCATAGTCCGAAGTCGCTCGGGATCTTTGATGAACTCACGAGTGGCTTTGTCGATAGGCCAAACCTGGTCAAGAGTCACTTGAGCAGGTCGATTCAAGCCTTCCCCAACTGGCGGCTTCACATCATCGTCAGGATAAACAATAACTTCCTTGCGTCGAATGTGAACAATTTCATCTAGGTTTAAACCTTTAATGTTCAACGGACCTTTCCAGTAGATGGATCCATAGTTAACTCGACCGACAGTAAAGCTGTCCACAATGCAGGTGTCATTGTCTGCATTGTAGAATGAATCACATTCTTCAATGTACGGAATGGTATAATAATCAGCTCGAGTTAGTATCACACTACACTTAGGGATCACTTTAGTAGAAGTATCAGTATTTGATGGGAAACTAAGAGTAGGTGAATGCAATGCCTTGTCTGGCGATGAGCTTGTCACTTGCTTATTTTCGTTAGCCAAATTGTTGATCACGTCGATCGTGTTCTCCATCACTTGTTTGACTGAGGTATTCAAACTTTGCGGTGATTCATTCTCATTGTTGAAACTGGTGTTTACAATAGAAGTGACCGTTTTCATGGTTTGATCCTTGATAAAAGGCGAGCTGCCATTTTTGCCAAGAACAAGTTTCTTGATGTTCTGTCTTGGAGTAAAAATATCTTGAGCACACTTTAGATTATCAGAACTTTCATCATCCAAGCCATCGAAGAGCAAAGTAGTTGGCTTGCCACTAACCGGCACTCTTGCAACTTTAACTTCTGTTTGAGACTTGGCGTTGATTTTATATTGATTTAACGTTTTAGGGTCTGTGGTAAACTTAGTCTTAATGTTGTTGAACGAAAAAGAACTGTCGACAGGCAAGAGAGATGGACTTCCGTAAGGAAGAGTTTGCAAACGAGTGATAATTTGATCCGTGTTCGCAACTGCTGTATTCGCCAAACCAGATTGCGTATTGTTCACGTTATTGTTGGTGGGAAAGCTCGAGTTGAATGTGTTATTTCCAAAACTGCTTGGATTAAATTGAAAACTGCTATTCGTATTCTGAAATGATAAATTTGAAGAGCCAAAGTTGCCAAATGTATTTGAGCCCAAATTACTAGAGCCAAATAAGTTAGAACCAGTGTTGGAGCCAAAAGTGTTGCTAGCTCCACCAAACAAACTTGAAGTAGACGTTGCGGTTGCAAGTCCGCCGGTGGGTTGCGATGTGAAATTAAAGTTGATTGGTTTGCTTGCGCCAAACGTATTGGTTGCAGTGTTGTTTGTAGTGTTGAACAGTGATGGTTGAGAAGAGGCGCCGAAAATACTAGTTCCCGTTGTGTTATTTCCAAAGAAAGAAGAACCAGTTGGTTGAGGTTGTTGCTGTTGACCTCCAAATGGAGTTGTCATACTACCAAACATAGGTTTGTTGTTGGAAAAATTATTCTGATTGTTCTGACCAAAAAGCGAGGGTTGTGATGTTGGAGTCATAAAAGTTTTTGAAGGATCAAGGGAAGTATTTGTGTTCAAACTATTTTGCGCTAAACCAAAGATGCCACCTTATAAATAAAATGAAATGTTTTAATTTTGAAAATCGAGTTAACATTTTATAACCAACCTGAAGTAGAGGTGTTATTACCAAACAAACTTGGTTTATTAGTATTTAGATTTGAACCAAAGAAATTATTTGTAGAAGTAGTCGTGGTAGGAGCAATCGATCCAAATGGCTTGTTTTGACTGAACAAAGATTGAGTTGAAGAACCAAAAGCAGTGTTAGTAGAAGTGCCACCAAAAGTACCAGTGTTAAGACTGGAATTTCCAAACAAATTTCCCGACTGTTGAGGCCCTTTTCGGTTAGCATTGTAGTCTTCAAGTCTTAACTCTTCAAGAGATTTAGACTCATATTCTCGCATACAAGTTATACATTGCAATCTAATGTTGATGCTTGTACTTTGCGAATGACCATTCTTCATGATAGTATCTGTCGCTGATTGAGGATTAAATTTGATCGTCGTGCCAGTTGGCACATTGAGAGATTGACCCAAAGTGTTCCCAAAAGCAGATAGCGAATTACTTGTTGGCATTGAAAAACGATTGGTGCTGCCAAACAAAGAGTTGCTTTGTTGTTGAGTTGAATTGTTACCGAAGAGAGATGTATTTCCGAAGGCAGGTTGAGCACCAAAAGTGCTGGTTTGGCTAGTGCTTGGGGTACCGAATAGTGAAGGAGTCTGCTGGTTCATTCCAAAGAGTGAAGTATTAGATGATTGACCAAAAAGAGACCCTTGCTGAGGCTGAGAGTTCATCGTTCCGAACGGTGTAGCCGTACTGTTGAAAGCTGTAATATGCAAAAAAATAGTTTTTGAATGAGCCAATATATAAACCCAATAGAGTGAAACTTACCACTCGGCTGGCCGAAAGTGCTTGTCGATGCACTTTGGCCGAACATGGTTCCCAAGAAGATGTTTTAAATGAGACTATGTTTGACCAAACTCAAGAAGATAGCACGTAGGATACAACACAAACGTCCAGTATGCGTGAGAATGAAGGCAGTAGAGTGGAGTAAAGCAGCACAACCTCACAAGCACACCACCAGCATTAATGTTGTTAACCATTACCATCGCCACTCTCCCTCCACGCATGCCTAGTGGCAACTTCCCACACAAACTCGCGCGCGCTTTCGACACTTTCTCCCTCTAATTTGTTTTCTTATTTTATAATTTATTATTCAATATACATGCACTTTAAGAAATGAAAGTGGTTTAATTTGATTTTTTCGAGTTTAAAATTTAATTATTATAAATATTAATTTGAGTTTGTTCCCCATTTTCAAGTTTAAAATTGGTTTCAATTTTAATTTTGTAAAAATACAACTTTAAAATTTAATATAAATTTAAACTTTGTTTATTGTAACTTCAATAACCATAATGCGTAAGTTAGCACAAATACAAAGTAAAGTTAAATAAAAAAATAAAATAAAATAATTTTAAAAGTTACAATAATTCAACTACAATTCATTAATAGAGTAACTATATAGTTTGATATCAAATAAACATAATTTATGTTACATAAGTCATTTCACCACAAACTTTTATTAGATGTAAATAATATTTTTAAGGCGTAGGTTTAATCTATCTATCTATCTATCTATCTATCTACTCTATATTAATGCGTGATAAACTTTGGTCATTGTCGTCGTTGTTTTCAGACAATTTTTTCGTCTTGTCAATGCACTGTAACAGTTACGCTACTTCCACTGTGCTTAACTGATTCGAATCTAACTGTCTGTGTTATGATTCGAATTTTATTCCTACAGACAACACTCAAGAAACGGCCAAAAATGTTCTCTATCTTTTGCATTACAAAGTGACCTTTTTTGAGATGTGGCCAGAGGTAACGCGTGCACATGCTCTATGGCAATTTATAATGGAGGTCTTTTCTTGAGCAGACCGATTGTTGAGTGTTGCCTGTATTTGATTCGAATTTTGTGCATAACTCTTTGAATTCTGATTCAATTAGAATTTTGATTAGAAATTCGAACTTCTCCAATTTTCACTCAATTCGATTCAAATTTATAATAACTCGAGTTTGACCTCGGCGGCTCTGCTGCCGTTTTTTACAAGCAGACGGCGCTTTAGCGCCGGCCTTCTTATATAAATAATAAAAAATAAGTTTAAAAACTGATTAAGTTAGGCTATTGTGCTAGACGCTCTTATAAAACAACTTATGTGCCTTAAACTAAACTAATGAGAAAATTGAAACTTTCTCCCTAAAAACTTTTCTGTATTCTTCTTGTTCATGAAGTTAAGCTAAGTTTATAGAATTGTTTAATAGTACCTATTATTTTTTAAATTGATGGTGGAGATTACCTGTTCCTTACTTGTTAGTATAGAAAATCATTAAATTTAGTTAATTTAGTTTAGCTATAGCTTATAAGCCCTCCAAGAAAAAGTCTGTGCTCAACTTAGTCTTATTTGGAGTGGCTGCAAGCCCTATTCGTCTCATAGTATTACAAATAATAAAGACAAATTAAAGCATATTTATTGAAAGTAAATGTTTAATTATTCAAAATTAAAATATTTACAATTGAAAGAACTATAAGTGGAAAAGGTAGAAAAAAAGGAATAAAGAAAGGGACCAGAATATAGAATATGGAATGTGCACTATTGCAGTTAGTTGGTTGAGTGGAAGATTCCTCCACGGAGCTTACTTGGAAAGTTCGTTCATGGGAACAAAGATGGCAATTTCGTCATCTTTACTCTCGCGAGCTTTCTTTTTGCCTTGCCTCTTGATCTCCATCAGGCGACTTTGTCGCTCACTATCACTTGGGCTGGCAGTGTGGCTCGCTCTTCGAGGCGATTGCTTCGGACTAGCAGACTGGGAATGTGCGCGTTGAGCAGTGCGATTATACCGCGTATTCGCTGATCGCGAACGTTCACTTGAGATCTGCCAAATCCTCACATAAAGATTAGTTTAATGAAGAATGACATCAACATTGAATATACCTCTCTACCGGAATCCATCGATGTCCACTGATTATGACTGAGCTGGTTAAGATCGTCAAAGATTGCAATCACGTCATCCACTTGAATGAGGACCATATCCCAAAAACCTCTCAGATCGTTAGATTTAATTTTAAATTCCTCTTCATCAGTTTGACTCTAAATCCATATAATATAATAAAAATAATTATGTTTAAAGTTAAATTAAAATTATAAATGATTGTCATACAATGCTATCATTGCAGAGTTGGCGAAATTGTTTAAATTTCTTGTTCAAGAGCAGATTTGCTTTACCGATAGCTGCACGAATTTTACCAACTGCTTCTTCGGGAATATCAGAGTCTTGAAAATAAGTTTCACATCTTTGAATTTGCTGTTGAATCAGGTCAGTCTGTCGATTGAGTTGCATTAAAAACCAATTCCCGTCATGTGTGATATCACTAGATTTACAGTCCTGCACTTTGTCTCCTCCTGAAACATATTAATTATCATTCAAAAAATAATGACTTGAAGACCATACCAAATAAGTGAAATGTTTTAAACGACCTATTTAGCTCGTCAGATTCAACAAGTTCATCTCGAGTGAGTAGATGAGAAGAACTTCGACTTGTATCGATTGGAGAACATTGAGATCGAGACTTGCAACGGGATTTTTCCCAGTCTTCGGCAAACGACTCACCGTAAAGGCTCTCAATTTTCTTATGTAGCAAGCTTTTAGGATGCTGGATTTGAGTTGAAGATGTCTGGTTTTGGCTGAGTTCGTAAGGAAGACTGCAGAAATTATCCACTTGGTCCTCAGTGTGCTGCTGACTTGGCGAAGTGCTATTAGACACAATAAGACTACTCAACAAGCTACTATCGCGTTTCAGTTCAGATGAGTATCGATTATAGTCAGCGTAGCCGGAAATCGCTCGGCTGATGCTTACATAAGAGGGTATTCTTTGCTTTGAAGAGCCAACCATTGAACTTGGGTTTTCCAACATTTTGGAGCTCATGTTATCGTTATCCATACAAGTGGGCAATGAACAGACATCGGCCTTTACGCAATGTCCCGCTTTACTCTTACCACTACTATTGCTATTGCCAAAACTGTAATCCGAAATACTTCGAAAATCCAATTGACTTCGGGTTGCTTGTGCAAATTTGCGAGAACTTTGCGTGATTTCGGTTTCCGACGAAGTCCAAAGTGTCCCCGTAGGGGTTGATTTAAGTAACTGCACAGCCAGATAGTTTGATAAAGATAAAGAGTCTGGACGTAGAAATGTTTTTGCTTGAGTAAAATAATGTTGACTATGTTGAGCTTCAACACTGAGCTCAAGTAGCGATTCTCTCAAATCATTTGAGCTATTGTTGGAGATTTGGATCTTAGTTGTCACTGGTACATTTGACTTCTGAAAATTATTTTAAAAATATGTAAGTATATAAATCAATTCAAATCAAAACATGTTGCAAAGTAAATAAAAGTAAAAGTGTTTTGTTCACACAAAATCGGTAAAGGGTCCAACATATAAATAAAAAATGCAACAAAAAAATAAAAACTAAAATAAACAAGAGATGGCACAGCAAATAATATAGAAAAGTGATGTAAGACAAGTATAATGCGTTAGCTAGTAGTCGGTGTAATTCTACAGATAAAGCACATGCTCCAAGTCAGCTTCGATGTAACAAGTGAAAACTACCTGAAGAGGGTTGTGCCGAGCACTCGGTTCTTCAAGATTTGGGATTGTATCCGACGTCTTGAACGAGTGGCTCGCTTCTGGCACTAGACCACAATGCACAATGTCAGACTTAGTGATCGACTTGGGTTTACTGGAAGTGCCAGCAATTTTATGAAGTGTCGTGCTTTCCTGCACTAAGCCCTCACTGCTTTGCTTTCTTCCAACAGGCCTCCTTTTCTCCAATCTTTTGTGTTTGGTGATATCCAAACAATTGAACCTAGATCTAAACGAATAGATTCGCTTGAGACAAGTAATTTTGCGACAAAACGAATAAAAGTCATTCAGCGATTTGTGTTCTGCTTTGCTTTTGCAGTGTTTCACCACCAAAGTGCTACTTGTCGACAAGCGATTGATACTCGCATTCGGCGTGGAACTCTCTGACTTAAGCTGATAGTGTAGGTCGGTGGAGTGATTGCTGAGGGAAGTCACCTCCACCTTGGAAGAGTCACAAGTTGCAAGTCGTTGACTGACAAAGTGGGCAAATGTTTCACATCGGTAGTGGTGAAAGGTGTAGTGAATCTCGCTTAGTTCCTCATCTGACTCGATGCAGATCATAGAGAAGGGACGGCACAACTTGCACTGGTCACCATCCTGGTTCATTGTCACCAACAATCATTCGTGTCACCTAATACAATCCCAAGGGGAAGACTTTTTAACAATTATCATCATATATAACTGTCTTCACAGATTTCGCATCATTTACGAATTTAGTGGAGTGTACTTTATGCGCACAGTTTGCTGACAAAACTGGCGAATAACAAGTAATGATAAAAGCAGTAGTCGCTTTATAGATATATATATATAAACAAGTGGTGTGATTACCAAAAAAATAGATCAAGGTGAGTTTATATGTCAATGAAAGTTATATCAATTAGTTTCATCATCAATTAATTAGTTCCGTAGCGATTGTATCCAAAGTGAATATAATATCGCTGTCAAAGTCACTTTTTTGAAGTAGCATGAAGGAAAAATGACAATGTTTGATGTTTGTCAGGTTGATGTGGCATTGATGATGAATTGCAAGAGTAGAGTGGAGTGAAGTTAAAGAGGTTGACTATGCAAGATATGCTTGAGTGGTAGATGATGGTGCTCTTGGTGCACACACCATTGGTGAGTATTATGAGTGAGGATCACTGTTGAAAGAGGTGCTCTCCAGAACTAGGTAAAGCACTGGCGGACACAACAATGGGTGACCAAATGGCCCACACCCCTTCCCACTTTCCACTGCTCCACTTGGGTCTCGGCCTCGTGTGAGGCCATGAGTCAGCGAGAAGAGGGTTCAGGGCTCGGCTTTTGGTTCCCTGATTGCTCCCGGGGAGCGTTTTACTACGGTTCTATGCTTGCAGCCGCTAACAGTGCTCAGTGTTGTGTCTGGGGCAGTGAGTCACTGACAACACTTACACGGTGCAGTGCACCACCACGAGGACAACTACACCTCTACATAGGGAAACATTTCTTTCCTAGTTTTTCCCTTGAGTTTTATTCAATGTCGATGTAAAAAATTATTTTGTGCATTTATTATTTTATAATAAAGATAAATTTTTTCTTCATTCTGAATAGCATATTACTAAATGGCATGGCATCCAGAAAACACCGCTCTCTTGCGAATGCTTGATCATTCCGGGATCCAATGATGACCCAGAAGATCAAGCAAGCAGACTTGCGTCTCCCTGTTCATTTTGCCCGCGTTGGCTGCCCTGCCTACCTTGTGGGTAGAAGATCTAAAACCTTTCATCGTACCCTTGCCAACATAGACTACCGCGGCAACGAAATGAAAGAAAAAGTAACGACACTTCCACTTCGGTTGCGGCGGGTCAATCAGGAGGTAGATGCAGAAGTTTTCTGCATCGCAAGGCTTCCTCGATCTTAAAAACTTATCCCTGTGAGGCCGTTTTATCACGTGTTACACTGGCACAGAGGGTAAAACATGATGCTGAGAGAGAGAGAGAGAGAGAGAGAGAGACAGACCGTTCTTGTAAAGGCAATACTAAATCTCTACCAAATTCTCCTCGGACACGGCCAAGTTATATACACAAGCCAAGACAAGCCAAGATAAAATAGAAAACAGTAATGTAATTTTATTAATGCCTTCTATTTTGCAGTGCACCAGCACATGTCGTGCCACCGTTCCTCCGTTTTCTGCAGAGGAAAAATATCTTCCCCAACTTGTCCCAGATGAACTCTTGGGAAAACTGGGAAGAAATGTTTGCCGATGTGAAAGTGCACCGTGTAAGTGGAGTGACTCAGTGAACAACACACCCGAACACAAGGGGAACTGGGAGAGCAGCTGAGCCACCACCGCCACAACACACTGGCTGACAGTGCCCGGGCATCGTGTTCTACCCGACACTGTCCGCTCTCACTGCCGCATGGCCCGATCCTTGTGTTCACTCGCGCAGCCTTTTCCTATTTAGTTTCTTTTCTCCAATGGTTCTAGAGTTGAATTTTTTGGGTACATTTTTCTTTGAATCATATCCCCCGGACTTGAAAGTTTGCTTTTACAAACATTAGCCAAATTAATACATACACGAGCCAAGTAAAAAAGAGGTTTTCGTAAATAATTTTTTTAAAAAGAGTTTTTAATAAAAAAACTAAGTTTTTCGGGTGAAACCCGCTTTTCTAATTTGAAGCAGTCTAAACCCTTACCTACTTATTGGCATAAATAATTAACAAAACATAAGAACAAACAAATGTGTGGTAAAATTGTTTCAACAATAGTACTGTGACAGTTTGAACAAAAATTAGTTTTTCAGTGTAGACTAAAACCATTTTTGTGAGTCAACCCAACGGCAAGCGGGCGATCGCCTTGCTTTCCATAATGCTTTTGTGAAAAGATAATGGGTAAGCCTAGAAAATCACCCCTGAAATTACAGGCGATTTGCCTACCATCTAGCGAGTAGGAAATGAATCTGACATGTTCAAAATTCCATTCAAGCTAAATAGGAAAAAAATCTATCACTAATGTAACAAGAAAATGACATTTGATAAAATTATTATTCAAATACAAGAAGAACACTTTGAGACAATATTAATAATTACGCAAATTATATTTTATGCACATTTTCTCAGAGAAACACCATAAAGCTGTGCCCAATTACTTGGCGTAACCGATAGTGTAGGACATGGCCTGGTGACTTCAAACCAATTCCGCAATTGTTGCTTTCGCTATGTAAAGCACTATTTAATAATCGAGAACAATTCGTGTTAGTCATGCCAAGTCAACTTAGGAGACATATGCATATATGGTAATCTCATCTGAAATAAGAAATAAGAGAACATGTTTTTCTCGAATCTAGTACTAAAATCTAGTCTAAAACAATACAATGCATGGTCACTTGGTTTGGGCTCATAAAGCCGTTTAACTTCAACTACCTGTTTGTTCAAAATATCGACTAATATTTTTATTTACTTCAAACCACAATATTTTTTCTATTCAATCTTGCAATATTCTAACATCGCTTGAATATTGTGGGATAGATAGGTTAGAATGTTGGGCTTGTTAAAAGATTGAAAAACAATGCTTAAATCTAATCTTATCCAAAACACAAAAATACAAATTTCTAGAAAGTTATTAAAAACAATGTTATTGTGATAAATTTAACAAATTTGTTAATTAATTCTAGTACATATAAAATAATTTTAATAAAGTTAAACTCGTTTCTCTTTTGGGATTTCAAATAAGTTTTTAAAAAACCTTATTTACTCAAGGCAAATAGATACTCTAAATCTATTGTTTCATTATAAAAAGGACTATGTGTGAATATTAAATTTAATATTTACAAGAGGCAGACGGCGCTAAAGCGTAGAATAGGGCATAGAAACCACCAAATTTTGTAGTTGCCACTAATATGACAGGAGAAATTTTAGATTGACTTGTAAATATAGTGCAGTTTATGTCTTCCGAGTGGTAAGAATAGGTAAATAACGGTAAATAAAAAGGGTTAGTGATTATTAAGACAGTGGTGACACGACGGTACAATATGGTACAGACAATCCGAGTGGGCCACTAAGTCACTCACCTAGTGCCACTTTCCCTCTTGTCAGAGTAGCAAATGATCTCGAAAGGCTAGTGCGGAAAAGATTAATGAATGAAAGCGCGCCGGTGACTGGCCAGTGCCCACAGTCCACCAGTCCTACTATTAATAGCGCCTTCATTGGCAACTCAACCGGTCGGTACCGACTAACAAATTCCCTATCCAAAGGTGCAACTCAGCTCAACATTATGTAAAATGCATTGCTTTACCAAAATACTGCTCTCATTTTCACAATTAGACCAATTTAGCAAATTTTTAAAAAAATTATTTACTAATGAATGTTCACAGTTTTACCCAACTTTGAAAAGTTATCATATGATAGCTTTTGATTAGGCTATTACTGAACAATTGATATGATAGCTTATATGATACTATTTAGACTAGTCTTCTGGGCAAAGAAATTATTACTAAAAATAGATTCAATCGATCAGCATCGCTTTTCGATGCAATCTAATTAATATTGATCAAGTATCCATTGTTGGCAGCTTCTGTCTTTGCTATCATTAATCAGATGGCGTCAATACAGTTTACGTGAAGAAAACAGAACATCAGATAACTTCATAAGTCATAACCGTCCAGTCTCTATCAATTTGTATTTAGTTTTGAAAGAAAATATTTGTGTTTGGAAAACTCTTTTTCAAATTATTATAAATTCTATCTTGCATAATTCTAGATAAATCAGACAAATTCGCAAGTATTATTGAATATTTCACATACATTAGAGTGTTATAGCTTATGAAGAAACCCTATCTTGGTGATCGAGCGATGAGGCATGTAAAATTGCCTGAGAGATTGTTGCTCCGTGCCAATGGCGACACTATCGCACATGGCAATCTGAATTCTTAATCGAATTGGACAGGCATTCAGAAGCAAGGACAGATTGGCTTGATCGGCGTGGGTGTGTCTCGCAATTGCTGTCGTTCCAATTCAAACATTGACGCTAATCATAGCTCTAGCACGGCAACATCGTACTGACTGGCAGAACTTACTTGCATTGAGATATCATCTGTTATCTTTATTTTTATTGTTTTGATTTTATTAAAGAGTTCAAGTCAGTGGTTTCGTCTGTCTCTCCCTGAGCGTGCTATCCAGAATGTAAGCTACACGAGCAGTGAAGACGACCATAGCAGTCCGATCAAGTTAGGAAAGCTGAGTGAAGGACAACACAGAGTGGTGGCACTCGTTCTTCCATCGTTGAAGCTCACCTATGGATCGAGGGAACGAGTACTGCCAAAGGCAGATGCCGACTCGGCATTGTTTGTCGACCTGTGTGCTAATGATAAATCAGGCTCGCATGGATTGATCTCAATGCTTGCGCCCGAGAATAGTCGACAACAGTTGAATGTACCTGAACTGTTCTTTGATCAACTACTTCGAGATCGACAATCGACACTATCTTCATAAATCACTACTCTTCTAATGATTACGAGTCGGACTGGTTGAGTTGCCGGCAGTCAGATAGAGCAAGAGCGACCAATCATGACTGACCGAATCGAACAATTAGCTCATCGATTGACTTGAGACAGCTATTAATAGCATTGACGATTGACCCTGACCGTACAATCGTTTCAAGTTAAATGGGATAACAATTAATCAATTTGTTGCTCCATTGCCCATCCATCCGTTTGGGTGCTGCAACAATTAAGCCACGATCATGATTGCACTAAGAGTGTCAAAATGGTACTATAGCGCAAAGTGTTGCATGACCTGATGCTTACCATAAACTATTACCGCAGCACTCAAGACGTGAGAATGTGCGACAAAGTACAGTCAAACTTTGATTTGCGAGTTCTCAACTAACTGTTATATTTATTCAAATTCCAATTTTGTGTTAGGTCAAGGTTATTTGAGAAAAAATTCTATAAACAGTCACATTTTTATTGTATAAAATTAAAAACTTAATTTGAGTTGCTCAAAGCATGAGCGTACTATTCAATAATTGGTCACTGAGAAAGAGAGCATCGGTTGGTTGTAAAGTAAAGAAGAACTGGAGACACTAATCAACTGTGCTGCAGCATGCGGCTGTCTTGCTCGCGCCGGTGCTGATAGGGTAGATTTGCATAATTGTGAAATGAATTTGCTGTCACAGCATCTTCAAGAACGCACAGAGACTTGACCGAGTCAGGTACACTGACCACAAGCTAACATAGTGACCGAGAAAAAAGAGTGAGTAATAGAGCGGAGGAGATAAACAAAAGAGTCCAGTGATAATCGGCTTCTTGACGAAGGCACAATGCTCTTCGATTGTTTTGTCTATCGTGCTACACTCGAGCATTGTTAGAAGGGCAACTCTGACCATTTTTACCAACTGGCTCCCAGTGACCACCCTCAAAATGACCAAACTGACCCGTCAAGCCCATTCATTAAGGTAGTCAAGCCAAGACAATTAAATATTTTGCATAAATGCAGCTTTAGCTTCATTAAAAATCACAACTGACTTTAAGATTAAATAAATTTTACGAAAGCTTCCGCTAAAACGAATAAAAAGTTACGACTTCATGGTTGCTTAATACTTTGAAATAATAGAATTTTGAATACTAATCAAAAAATCCCAACAGGTCTAAATTGAATGAATGTAATTTTAATTTTAATGCATAATTGTAATTAATTGTATAAATGTCTCTGAAACTTTTAGTTCAACTGAATTTTAATTCTGAAAAGGAATAAGAATTAAATAAACAGAAAAATCAAAACTCTAATTGACAAAGACGTAATAAAAAGTATATATATATTAAGTATAAAATGAAGCTAACCACATAAGAATTGAAAAATGGACAGGCCTTAAGCTGTAAAGAGGTTCTGATAAAACGGGAGTGTGATAAATCAATAGAGAGATGTGTGCAAAGCATTAAAACCGCTGGCCGGACAACTTGCAGCCAGTTGAGCAATGCATATGGGTATAGCACACCGGTCGGGCAGTGTCTGGGTAGTGATGTGCAGTTCACGCTTGGCTGATGTGCTGATGTGCCCGATGGCACCTGATCAGTGATCACTGCTGACCCAGCGTGCCAATGTGTGGCACTGAGGGCGTCGAGCAAGACTGGCGCCGAGTGCACTCACAGAAATGGTTTCAGTGCTCACTGAAAAACGACTTAATTTTTCAGTGCAATTTTCAGTGAGGAATGCAAATTTAACTAACTTTCAGTGAGCACTGAATCCATTTCTGTGAGTGTGATCCCATCGAGTAGTTCTAGTGAGGCGATCAACAGTCTCACTTGTAAC
This sequence comes from Rhinocypha anisoptera, assembly GCA_011762765.2. Lineage (NCBI taxonomy): Eukaryota > Metazoa > Arthropoda > Insecta > Odonata > Chlorocyphidae > Rhinocypha > Rhinocypha anisoptera. The sequence goes on from WURS02422407.1 coordinate 124,942, forward strand.
GGTGGTGAAACAGTGGAAGAGCCACCGGCGTCGCCACGAGACACTTGGCTCGCAAGTGCCATCCAAACCTGTTTATTTGGGGGCAGTCTCGCCTTTCTCTCTCTTTTCTTCTAATTCTCTTTCACACAGTGAGAGACGAACTGGATCCTACATTTTTCATAATTTCTCCCATTAGACACTAAGCCAGTCGGCGATCTTAGCTCGAGTGACTTAGTTTAGTCTCGCGACGCGCCGATTGTACGCTCAACTAGCGCGAGGCACGGTTTGAATGGCCAGTGTTGGCTGCTCCACTCGACCTCGTCCACCACGCCACTCCAGTGCGCCCTCAACTTCTCCATGCTTTGCAATGCTTAATTTCTACTGAATGGCCAGTGAATGCTGCACACCGCCATCGTCAATTCAAATCAACCTTGCCGCGCCACCATATCCTCCGCCAGACCTAGTCACACTGACCCAGCAGTGTTCAGTGATTAGTGCTACCATTGGCATCAATGCTTACCGGTGTCTGGGCTAGTGTTTCAAGTGCAGTGTGTGCCGAGTGAAAAAGTGGCTTGGCAATGGTGGCCACGGGCTGAGTGAGCACTAATGATACGCCGTATCTCCATTTCTAAATGATGTTTTCCCTTATTTGTTTGCTCCATTTTGGCCAATGTCCTCGCCGTGGCTTCTATGCATCTCTACTGTCGTCGTCATCTTGACTCATCACCAACCGAATGTGAGATGAGAACATTCGAGACAATGTTGAGCTCGGGCATCCACGTCCGATTGGCTCAGCTTAAGTGCTTTATTTGGATTGTGGCGTGGTTGTGTTTCCTTAGTCCATCGTTCTTTCTCGTCTCTTTCGCCCAGCCATCTGGATCCATAGACAGCGCCCACTTGAACCACGGTAACGACTGAGAGACACTTTGCTCCTCTTAAGGCGAGCATGATATCAGCCCTGCTAGTGCTGTTCCTATTTGACCGACTGAGAGCATTTTTTTAGCTCTATGTGCAGTGTCGATCACTTGGTGCCATTTTCCTACTTGTTAGAGCATTGGTTTCATTTGCCTAAAAAGTATTGCGTCCAAGTCGTAATCAAACACTCTATCGGTAGCTGCTATTCAATTCGTCAAGTTAACAAGCAACTAATAAAAGTCAGGCAGGGAGTGAATTTATTTGTTTTGGAAAGTCCACCTAGTGTGAATTTAACTGCAAGCATGGTTTTTGAAAGTGTTGTGTGAACTGACTCCCGTGAACTGCTTATGTCTCTTGAGACTCATGAGAGGTTCATTGGACGGTGCTACTGACCGACCTCGTGGACAATTGGTTACAATCGATCCCTCACCGTTGAGTGACACTAAACGGGCTCGATGCTGGTTGCTTGTTTACAGTCACGATATCACGGCAGTGTCTTGCTTGGCCATCTTTCTGTCAAGTTGATTTGGCAATTATATTCATTTACTATATATTTATCAACTGAGTTACTCACGACGTCACTGTCTGCTGGCCACGCGGTAGCTAAAGACCCTAAGTCGAGTAAGCAAATAAAGTTGTCGCGGTGGCAGGTGCCTGCACTGACCAGTGACCACTAGTGGCATCACATCAATCATTGCCTAAACTATTTACAAAAATCGACGTTTAGACTAATCGGCCAAGCAACGAGTTGAGTTTGACAATGAACCACCCAACGGCAAGATAGAACTTGGCCTTGCGAGGGTCAACCTAGCCAATTGGTGGCATTGTTTGTTCGATTGTAGTGATAGTAGCCAACATGCTTTGGCCGCATCATGATACTAGCAGACGCTAATGGATGGCCAAGCTGTTTACCCATTGAGGCTGATGACTCGCTTGAAAGCATCAATCAAAAATGGCCAAGTCTTCAAGTCATAAACATCCAAGTAAATTGTGAAGCTTGTGTTTGCGCAACAAAAGGTGGTCTCGATTCTTTTGCTCTGAGAATAGCTTTAGAACCGACTTAGTGACCAGGAGCAAATTGCGAACACGCAACACTCAATAGTGACCATGCCGTTAGTTGGCATTGGTGGCCTGGAACCAAATTTCTTAAGAGCAGCATTATTGCTGTCACGGTCTCACTGCTTGCTCCGAGTGCCTCATGGCGTCTTGCTCGTATAATATTTTAAAGTGCATCCGTCTTTCCCAATGTGGGCTGGTGATTCGAATGCAATTCGGTGGTTGGCTGCTCACACCCAATGCACCACACCGACTATGGCGGGTGACACTCTCCGCGTGCCGTTAGACAATTTTTTATGCCATCAACAAGTGGCCAAGTGGGTGAAAAGCAGGAAGATTGTTGAATCAAGCGAGGAGGAAAGCCATAATCGCATTGGTGGCTAGTTCACCGGTGATATAACTGTTGGTAATTGCAATTAGAGAACAAAGAACAAAGAAACCATCAACCTACAGATAATAAGGGCACCTTGACCGCTACTCAACCGCCTGGTCTGGTAATGTTGACAGAATTAACTACAGTAATGATCGACATTTGTTGCTGAGTGAAGCGGCCGATTAGAACCCATCAGTTTTGGCATTCATATATTTTTAGTTATACTCCCTACTAAAGTGTTGGTGAACATTTAACTTGTAGAGATAGAGGTATTGTTCTTTGTAATCGGATCACACAACGAACAAAACATTGCTAGTCGATATTGGTGAGTGATAAATCCAATAAAATATGCCACTAGACCACGGTAGAGAGCGAGTCGATCGACTAGAGCGGTGCCGCTCAGGGGTTTATTTTTAACATTGCATTTCTCTCTTCTACCTTTCTACTCGAAGTATGCTGGCAAGGGGTTTGAGAGAAGGTAAAGTGAAATTGAAGCCAGCCAACTAGTTCAATATGCCAGGAATCGATCGGCACCACCGCCACCCGTTGATTGGTGGGTCGGAGGGGGGAGGCAGGAACACTATCAGCCTCGATCGCAACTGCCGGCGTCATCATCTGCACCACTCAAGTCTGGTCAATTGTTAGCCGGCACTCGCTCGCTTGGCATCGATCAATTTTTATTTATAGCCAACGGCATAACACTTTCCATCCGCTCTTGATGATGTCACGCATGGTGCCCATTGACCACTTCGAATAGGTGTGACCACCAAGACAGGGTCAGTTGGTAGCTTTGCTTCGATCACTCGCCACAATTATTACCTAGTAAGGGTAACGGAGGATGTGATGCCATAAATAGTGAGTGGAAGGAGCAGCGTGTTAATTGAATAGTCCACAGCAGTCAGCTGCTGAGAGACAGGCTGTGTCATCATCACTGTGTTACAGTGGAGATGCATTGTGCCATGCTGCATAGCGGTAATAGGATGAGAGAGAGGATGTCTGCCCTTCACCTCTATCTCTCTCTCTCTCTCTCCTTTTCATGCTCCGCTTCATGTGAAATGCTGACTGCTCACCAAATGAGTGACCACAAGCATTTAGCCAAGTAACTTACTCTGTAAAGTACTCAACTATTCCTAATGCACTAGTGTTGGTGCGATCGATTTCACGCCATGTACATTTTGAAATATGGTAGAATTGATGCTAAGAAACAAAAATTGGTCATTCAAAAATTGTTGCCTAGAAAAATTTTCGAAATATTAAGCATTATCTGATAAAACGACTTTTGTACAATTTCTTGTCACTCAATTGTTCGATTGATATATATATAAATCTACATACAGAAGGCATTTTTAAGTCTTACAAGTTATAACATAATATCCAAATCGATGGTTCTAAACTTATCTTATTAGATTTGCACTCTCCTGCTGAGGAGCGATATGAGCTATAGCTGTGACACACGATAATCTGCTCCGCGAAAGCCTTTTACGGGTCGATCAGAGGGTTCAGTTTCCTACACTGTAATGCTTACCTATTTGATTCCTTTTCAGGTTTCCCTGATAAAAGGGTTGGGACACTCTTTGGCTTTTCATAGAATAAATACAATAAAGAAGTATGATTAAATGGAAAATTTTAAAAATGATGTTAAAAACCTAACTGTTAATCTAATAAGATAAGCTTTGAAGCATTAATTTCTATATTGTATTATAGGACTTAAAAATATCTTTCAAATGTGAGTTTATATATATAAATTGGACAATTAAGTGACGAGAAATTAGGTAAAAACTATTTTATAAGATAATGCTTCATATTTCAAAAATTTAATTTCGAACAACGATTTTTCAATATTGCTTCTTTGCATTAATTCTATCATATTATAGCAAATAATTAGTTAGGGAACTAACCTTTGCAAAATTTACATGGCGAATTTATTTTCGAATACTATTGGCTCTAGAACTATGTTCGAAATTCAAATTGAGTTATATTTTTGCAAACTATGTCACTGGCTAGCATCGAATTTATTTTATTTCTTATTAAATAAGACTGCATCACCAACTTGGGCGCTTTGTGCTAAGGTTAGTACCAGTATAAAGTGGGAATAAACTTGAAATGAATGTCAAGAGGGTGATGCTAGTGTGCAAATCACTCGGTAAAATATTGATAGACACGAAGCAAGTAAGTAGTCTTTAGAGTAGAAACACGTCAAGTAAATGCATTTGTTTGATCTGACCGTGTGCAAGCAACACTGGTGAATCCATTTGACAGGTGATGACCATTGCACTCACGCACGTCATTGATTGATCATGCTAATGCTGGCTTTAGTCTAGTAGTAGTGAGATATTGATCTTGTTTGTTTGACCTTGTCACCATTCATGACCGACAGCAACATTTATCTATCAATATTAAAATTAAAATAGCATTCCTTGATGTTTTGCTAGTACAAGTCACAGGAGAACCGTGGCAATCGATGCTGTTGTTGAATTGCATTCGTTTGGCAAGGATGCCAACCACGAAGGATAAAAAGGAGGGCGCTGTTGACCACAATGGCTCACACTATCCTGCCAATCAGTGCGATTGAACCGGAAGAAATTGTAACGCGCCTCGAGATCAAAGAGGATTACTGTGCTTACTAGGATAGGATAAGCCTCTCGGATTGATATCAAACTAGCTTGCGTCGAAAGTGAGGCTGGGGCTCAGTAAAAATAGAATTTTCGCTACAAGGCATTGCTCAAAATATATAGTTTAAAAAACACGAGCTGATTACCATTTATTTGTATGCTCTAATTGAATAGACAAGTGTTTACATTATCATTCACTATGGTGGCTGAGCGGCACGGGCAACGGCTCAGGTGGGCGATATTGCGGAATGATGCCTTACATCAGCACCGTCTTTGTAACATTTTGACGCCATTGTTCTTGGTTAATTTCCTTGTGTTGTAGGCCGTGTTTCAATGAAAACAAAAGTGATATAAGAGAGCAAGTGGCAAGGATGGCGAATGAACTCGAACTCGTAGTTGGCCACTACAAACGAGCTCGAATCATTCAAGTCGAATGCGAGCGATGGGCAGGGACTGGAGGAATCGAGTACTACAGAAGTGGCAGTGAGTCAGTGCTCGTGTCCTGTGCACTTCGCTGAGCTATGCATACGCCTCGCATTGAACGTGTGCGCATCGAGAACAATCGAACAATCGAGTGAATACAAATGAGCTTGTCCACCTAAACCGCAAGTGAATGACAGGCAAGATGGCGTGTTCGATCGCAGTGGTCAACGCCGCGCCAAAACAACGTGTCGTGTGACGATCGAAGGCGCGAATCAATCACTCCACCAGTGATGATGGATCAACATCTTGCTAGTTACTGGAGGCCATTGTGGCTGCCATAAGGCGCTATCAGTTAGTTGATCGATCCGTCATCAGCAACAGCATTCCGATAAAAGAACACTAGTGTGCATCATGCAATGCATCAAGTTGAATTGTGAATCGTGTGACTACCAGTGTACCGTTTTTCTTTGTACCGTTACTGGGTGTGTTCTTCAACTGCAGTCATATGATTGGGTAACAGTCTTTAATACTTGTTCTGGCCATGGTTAAATCTCACTATTTGACAGAAAACATTTCTAATTGACACTATTTTTAGCATTTCATGGTGTCACCGGCGTTCCTGTAGCCGTTCTATTTCAGATTTAAATTTTATTTCGATTGGCACCTAAACTGGGCTAAATCGAGTTTTGCCTGTCAGCACAACCATTTGGTGCTCTCTTGGTGGCACCAACTCGGTCACTCAAGTTCGATTCTCGTCGTCGTTGATCATGCATGAAGCACGTCACACAATCTAGTGAACACCATCTTGAGCGCGGGAACTGAATACAACGCGATCCCAGGAGCATGCATTTGTCTAGCGTTATGTAGTCTAGAGCCAGTGCGACCTTAAATTCAGATAAAATGTCGACACTACTATACTTATACTACATGCATTTCACTCTCGCTTGTAAAGAACAGATTAGGTGAGCAAAAGAAACAGGTTTGTTAAATTAGGGTTCATCGTATTAAACTTTTTTTATTGAACTGATACTTATTTCTCTCCCTTGGTTTCAATCCGAAAACTGGTCTTTCATTAAGATCTTCTCTTTAAACAGCTTTCATTAAGTTGGATTTAGTTGAAGCTAATATCAAAACAAATAGATGCTCTACCAAGAGTTTAAAATTTGCAAATTGAATTGTTAACACAGAGAACATTGTTAAACATAATGTTTAATTTTAATTAACCTAAATAAAACGGTTTAAATGAGAACACTATTGATCTGAGTTTGATCTGATTATATGCAATATACAATCTGATAATGGTATGAAACTGAAATAGTTTGGAAAAGTGAACAACAGCGTCTTGATCTTTGACCGACTGCTAGTCTGTCTTACTGTCTTAGTCTACAAAATACATGTGCTACATTTGCAAGCTAAACTAAGGTCAAGCGAGCAATCAAGTGTGGCGCTCGCGAGCTCGTCATTAGCATCGAGCAAGCGCGAGTGCAACGGTATGTGATGCTGTAATGCGGTGGCGCAGATAGCGTAATGAGCAATGCAGAACTGGCCAGTGGCCATCTTGTGCCGATCGAATTCGAGCTCGATCACGCCTGACAAATCGATCCAGATAGTTGATCGTGTGTCAATGCTGCTCAGCAGTCATCTTCAGACACTCCAATGTTGAATCGAATTCGATCGAGCCGGATGCGAGTTCTCCCTCTGCTTCGCTGTCGGTGACTTGCATTCACCACTCGTCCGCTCTGTTGGAATCAATTAATTGTGTCAAAAGTGGATTGGGTCTTTCGATTGCGTGTGTCGCGGCTCTCCCACTACCTTCAGTGGCCTCGATTCGCCAGAGTGGATAGCTTCGCCGTCGCAGCTGTCAAAGCGAGCGCGCTCTGTGCAAACCTGTTAGCAAGCGTGTCTATTCACTTCTGTAAGAGAGCCACAGCTACGTCTCGATTCTGTCTAATGAAAGTCTAGATTATGCCCATGGGCCACGCACTCGACATCCTGATACATTGGTCAATGAATGGTAACAAGCGTTCAAAAACAAATATGTCTGGCGACGACAGGGACCGAGATTAGTCTCAAATTGATAGGTTTATTTTAATGGTCCACTTAGGGAGAGCAATCAATGCCACCTAAGTTGTTGGGGCAAATGTACCTTGAATAAGCTCAACATGTGGTTCAGTAGGCTTGGCACTCTAAATGCCGCATCAATTGATTATCAAGCCAATTGGCATTCCCGGGTCTTGGCCCTCTATCAATCATAGAGGGGCAGTGCTGTTTGAGTCAACATGCCTAGCATGAAAACATGGCAAGTCTGCCGCGGTCGTGCAAAGAGCTAGTTAGTAATTCGTCAAATTTTCCGATGACTTGCTTGGTACTATACTTAAGGTAAATTAATTAAGGCTATCATCAAAAGGAAACATCACGGTGCAGAATAAGTTTGCTATAGAACTATTCTCTATTTGCATAGTAGTTCTATATTTAGAAGCAATCTTAGCCAAAAGTTGATGCGAGTCACGATTTGACAATCACAATCAATGTTGTACAAGTGCGCTAGACAGAAGACAAATGGGAAAAGTGAATAATGTCAGTAAAGTCTATGCCGCAATAAAAGCTACCTATACCACTACTATGGCGACGCTTGATCACTCGAATTGAATCCATAGCCGCATATTTAACGTTAATCTCAAGCATGATTTATCAGTGTGGGAGATAGAGATAAATGAGTCAAGTGTCCAATGGTCACAAGGCACAGTGCTTGACAACTATGTTCGATCCTGAGTAGTGTGCTTATACACAATTTGAGTTACCCTAATCCGTGTTTTGTTCTATTCGAAGCAGCGCGCTGCAGTGTCAGTGAATTTCAATGCCGCACCGACCACTTATGCATTGCGCAGAGCCGAGTGGCCGATGGCATTCGCGACTGCCCCGATGGCTCCGACGAATGCGAGCAAGACCAGTTCCGGTGTCGATGTGGCACACCTATTTGTATTGATAGTGCTCGGGTTCTTGACGGACATCTTGATTGTGAAGATGGATCGGATGAAGCGCCACGTGAAATCACAAGCGAGTGCCCAGCTGGAAACGAGTTAGTCTTTTCATCTGGTAAGTATCTTATTTTCTGTATCTTTTATGCTTTCCTTTCCTGTGTCCCCAAGTGCGAGCAAAGGTATCTTATATGTCTGAGCTTGCGTTGAAAATGACTTGACACTAACCCATACACTTGACCCGCCTGGGACTGGTACCACTTGTCAGTCTTACCTCCACTAACCTACGTCTTCTCGCTTGTTCCACTAATTCACTAACCGAAGCTAATCAACTGGTACTAACGTCGACTAACCTTTGAGCCAGTGACCTTCGGAGCGATTTTATGTCGTTAACCCTGCCGGTTTACCTTCATTAGGCTTGGCTGATTTGAAAAGCATACCAAAAGAAAATCATTTCGTTGACACTGGTCAAGAGGGAAAAAACAAAGATGAGGATCAACACTTGCCGCCGAGTGGCTTCATCGAATTTACTGGCACTTTCGTTCCCTTCGACCAGATTACGGTCAGCGACCACGTACCAGTACTGCCATTTTATGCAGTTCCACAAGTCGAGACTGTTTATACAAGTCCCGTGCTTGAGATCACAGGAACTTTTATACCACACTTGGAAATGAGCACATCTACTTCTGCAACTTCGATGCCTGGCGTTACTGAAATGCCTCTCGTTGAAAAGTTAGACAACATTAGCTCAAGTGAGCTAAAGGACCAAGTTGTGGCAGGAACCAATAAAACTTTTGTGATTGACAGTCACAGGCTATCACTTTTTACTGCACTTCAGTCAAACGCTGCGTCGCCCTGGATGGATGCTTTTGTGTTTGCTTGCCAATTGAAAGAAACGCAATGCGAGAACATTCCCATCAGACTTCAACTCACGCCCAGTGATCTCCAACACCCCGTTTTGCTAGTGGAGCTTAGCGAACAAAGGGTTACGCTCAAAGTGCCATCAAAGCATTTCGAAATGGAACACATCAAAGCCAAACAAGTGCACACTTCTGTAGGTTTATTTGAGCTGTCTGGTGTGAAAGTGAATAACATTAGTGACATTAAAGTAAGTCACCAGTGGACAGTAGTGTCCTTCACCTCGCCAGTGGTGTTCACAGTAGCACCTACTGATTTAGATGAAGTTCCAATTGAGATGCCAGCTGAAGATGGAAACACAATGTCTGCCAGTGACTACAATGTTAAGTCAAGTACTACTCTAGAGGAACATACTCTCGATTCTCTTCGCTTTACTCAGAAATTTACGCGATTTTTAGGAAGCAAGCGACAAATGCGTACCAAAACAGTTGGTAAACTTGATGAGCATTTTAATCAACTTTCCTCAGAAATGAAAACCAAATCGCTCGAGAATTATTTTCCTAATGGGAGCATTCCAATCTATAGTCCAACTAAGATTGAAGCTACTACTTCTTTTCCCACTACTACCAAATTGCTCAAAACAAGTAGCACAGAAGAGATAAAGAATACAAGTACCATTTTTGGATTTATTGATTTCACCACTGTGGTTAATGGTACATTGCTTGTTTTTACACCTAAGAGTCGAGTCGAACCATCAAGTCCGTTGGCTGCTTCAATTGAGCCGACTAAATTGACCGTTTTCCACGACTTGATTCAGTCACCCAAAGAAACAACAATTTCTAAACTAGAATCAATGCAAACTTATCCCAAATCTTCAGAATTAATGTCAAGTATGCCATGGTCGAACTCGGTAGGTGAGGAGTGGAGTGAGCCTAGCGCTACTCCAATGCTCCAAACATCAAGTGGCCTTACTATCACTCGGGGCTTTATTCTGCCAAGCGCAACGACTAGTCATATCTCTAGTGAAGTCACTGAAGATCGCGACAGCAATGTAGTGACAAGCAGTTCAGCTAACTTTCAACCTATCATTTACCACAAACGTCTCACGGAGTATATTACCGAGGAGGACAACAGATCGCTAGTCACTCGCAGTACTGAAATTTTCTCCAATAGCACTAATTATTTACCCAAGGAAAAGATAGCTGCAACTAAACCGGCTAAAACGTACTACACTACTTACACCTACTACACTACTTTCAAGAACAATGAAACTGAGTTTGTGCATAGTCGAAAAGAAGTGGTGACTAACGTTGTAGATCTAAATAGTGAATTTATTCTGCCTAGTAGTGCCCAAAAAAGCTCGACAGTGATTAATTCTACTTCAACCTTGACTCTTCACTCTGCTTTAGAACAAGTACCTAGTTTATCAGCCTTTGTCAATGCAACGCCAAGTTTAGATAAAACAGTCTCGGAGCTGCAAGTGTCACCTTCATCAAGCACTTTGAACAAGTCTTATTTAGGCAAATTGTTATCGGGAATTGCAGTGCCAATTACACACTACACCACCTTCACATATTACACTACATTCTTCAAAGATAAAACTTCACAAATCGTGTCGCGAACAAAAGTCATTTCAAATATAGTGACTGGAACCATCAACCTTAATCAAGCAATACAAAAACGTTCTACAGAGTGGTCAGATATTGAACCAGATGGCGCAGAAAACCTTCCGATTATAATCACCCCTGTCACCGAGTATTTAAAGTCTACCTTCTACACAACCTTCTTTATCCCAGGTCAAAGTTCGACCGTAATAGCCAACACTCACACTTTCTCCAACATTTATTTGCCAGAGTTGAGCGACTCAAGAGTGAGGCAACAAACAAGCAAACTAATGCAAAGTAGAACACGTATTGCAGATCGTCTCATGCGCACCGAGTCAATTACGCGAATCATTAACGGTGTTCCAATTCTGGACAATTCACTGGCATTTGACTCTAACTCATCTGCTCAACCGTTTGATAAAGCTCGTTTGGTGGACAAAGAAGTAGAGCGGATTCAACCCACTGTCACTAGGCGGAAAGTGGTGGTTACTCGTACTAGAACTTTATCTGGTGCGGATAGTTTATGGCTCAATGACACTCCTCGACGCTCGGTGGTGATTGTCCATGGACCACCGGCTCCAAGTGGATTACACACCACTCGACAACCCGAGCATACACTGGCCCAAGAGGAAAAGCATTGGCATCAAGTGGGTCGATTGCACCCCTCAGTTTCACCTACCCCAGTGACCTTCTACACAACGTACACTTACTTTACCACCGAATTGGTTAATGGAAAACCAGTAGTAAGAAGCAACGAGCATCTGTTTAGCACCGTTATTACCGGCAAAGTGCTGCCTACTCGGGTGTTATCTCGCCCTTTTCAACGAATTCGTCGTACTGTTAATCCTTCTCTCCTATCTGCATCATCTGCACCAGAACTTGTAAACTCAGAGGAAGTGTCTGATAATAAGATTGAAAGCAAAACTACAAGTGAGATGACTGAGCAACCTAAAACTGGTGTTATTTCCGAAATAAGAAGCAACTTTGGATTTCAGACAGTAGTGACTCAAATTATTGGTACATTAATTAATGGGTTTTACGCTCAGTTTGCTGTAACTAAGACACTAGAACCCAACACAGTACTGGCGACCGTCGAAAATCTTGATTCCAATAGTCTAGTAGAAGTCACCACTCAAGCCAATGAAGAACCGGATGCAGTATTTGAAAACAATTCATTCGAAACTACTACAGAAATTTCACAGAATGAGAGTGAAGAGACTACCTTAAAACCAGACATGATTGAAGAAGCCCCATTTTTTACTTTTCTTAATGATACAGAAGCAGAAGTGACGACATGTAAGTCTACTTTAGCTTCTACATCACTTCTAGTAGAATCTACTTTGCAATCAAACAACAGTACTGCTGAGATAGAAGAAAGCACGCACTCTGCGGAGACATTACAGCTTTCAACAAGCAGTCTAGTAATGTCCAACCTGTCTAATGCTACTAGTTTAACAGTGACACCTAGTTCCAGTTTTGAGAGCAACACCAGTCCATCGTCAAGTGAATCAATTTCAATAGATTTTCAAACTGGTCTTCTTTCTTCTACTGTGGAATCAATCACTGAAGCAAGTCAGGTTGTACGAATTACTAAAGAGACCTATGGCACTTACATAGGCGGTATCTACGCACATCTTGCCAAGACACGCTCGGACACTATTTCATTACCAATCAAAATGATATCCAACAGTGTTATGTCGTCGCAAGAAGAACAGACAATTACGAGTACTATTACTAGTTCTCCAACAAATCTTATAACTAGTACTCCAACGCTTGCATCCACACCACCTTTGCCATCTTCATCATTTGTTTCGAGCAACTTTACCTCAAGCACTGAAGACGATTCCACGAGTTTATCATCGAAATTAGAGATTACCATGCAAATTGAAGAGAGTAAATCTTCGTGGTCGCCTTTGCCTGGCCTTTCATCAGTTCACTTTTCGACTGACACTGTGGGCAGCAATGTAATAGTGCACACCACTGAGTTCTACACTACGGAGATCAACGGCTTCACTGCACACTACTCGCGTAACACTTCCAACATAGTGAGCACTGTGGAGCAAGTTTCTTTGAGTCGTCCTTCTATTCATTTTCCAACCCCAGTTCGATTTTTATTTAGCACCAAACTACCTTCTGTCTCAACCATCTACGTAACATCTACACTAACTGCAGACCAAGTGTACCCAAGTGAATTTGCTGGTTCATTCAAGAAAAAGTATAAAGAAGTTTACAGTGATACGAGTGAGCAAGATTACTATGAAGAACCATTTACACCAAGTGCAGGCCATTTGCCACGAAGTCGTACCATTAGGGAAAAGGATTCTCAGCCTATTGCAGACTACGAATATGATCTCGATTACGCTGACAATAACGACAAAGCCATGAGTGAGATTAATGCCAAAGCAAGCCGTGTGCCCGACTCATTACCAGTTCCAATTTACAAGCCAATACAACCAGTTATTAGCCGCAGTCAAACAAATGGATACTTTTCTAGACGCTACTCAGGCTTTGGACAACGTGTAGGCAAACAAACAGAGAACCAAGAGTCGAGTCCACGGCTTAGTAGCGAAGAGATTCGTGGCCGGGCTAACAGACGACGGCAGCCTTCACGTCCCGTTGGGGTAGCACCAACAACCACTCGCCACAGTCATCTCGACCACTACAACATCAATGACTATGTCTCTAAACCAAGTCATAGTGAGAGTGTCTTAGAAAACAAGCCCTCAAGCGAATCACTTCCTACCCGAGGAAGGTATCATTCTGGTGAGCGAGATCGGAGTCGAGCGCAGGTAAACCGTGGTCGGACCACTTGGCGTCGACCAACTACTTCCACTACAACTACAACAACAACTACACCCCCACCAGTACGAAACTATGCATTGCTGCCCAATCAACGGTTACGGCTGAATCGCAAGTATAGTCGCAATCGTGGCATTCCTGCCTCAGCCACATCAACTAATCATGAGATGAGCCGCGACTCGCACTATCGGGAAGAGCGCACAAGACACCGAGGTAGCAACAAGTCCAAAGGGCACGTTCAAGCACCAATTTTGAGTCATCAGCCGATGGTAGTTGAGAGTACTGTCTACGCCACACCTACTGTACCTAAAGTGCCCATCACAGTGACTTCTATAGTGACAACAGTGAAAACAGTTCCCATATTTCACGGTTATCGCACTTCGTACGCCACTTTGACTACTACCACTCTCAACACAAGTGTTATTCCACAAAGTCAATATGAAACTAGTGTAAACGAAGATGGTATGACACGTACCGTATTTACTCGAGTCACAGACTTGTTGGAGCCCAACAAAGTTACTGAAGTGCTAGTCACTACTAGTGCATTGCAGGAAGTGAAATTAGTACCGATAAAGTTTGGTTACAGCACCCGTACCGAAACACTAACTGATGTAAAAACGTTCACCATGCTCACTACGATAGTGAACACAGAGAACGAGATTATGTCAGTGCCACCACCCCCGCCAGGTTCCACCTTGCTCACAACGCTCACTTCATTTGTCACCACGCAAACAGTATCCTCGACCACTGCAGTTTCGCTGTTGCTCCATGGCAAGACTTTGGTGAGCACTCTCACCTTCACCTCTCTCACTGAGACAACGGTGACTCGAACACAGACACTTACTGTGGCGGAGAGTGCTTCGATTGCGGCACCTCTAGTCACCCAGCTAACCCTCTCGATCCGCGGCGATAACGGCGAGTTGACTGAACTAGTCACCGCCATCACTGTGCCATTGCAACCAATGTTGCACACCAAAGTGGAGCGCGACATTAAGCCAAGCGAGCAAGTGGATGAGGAAGAGGAACTACCACCGGCGGCACCACACTACCACCACACACCAATCGTACTTGAAAGCTCAGGCTCCCCTCCCCTCAATAACTTTCTTTCCACTTCTTTTAAAACAGTCGATCAATTCTCAGAGACTCATCCTTTTTTTATAACTACAATTTTTAAAGGTTCTAAAACCGAGATTTATGAAGCCAGTGCTCAACTAGTTGATTATCCTAAAGATAGCGACATTCATCAAGAGGAAAACCGACCAATTGTGTTTCGCAAACGGAAACTGCAGCAATTTAATGACAATATCTACACTGAACCGTCGGAAGGGCAATCAAGATACGAACGAGGCAAATCAGCTACACTTAGCCAACGAAGACCCAGTTTTCAGCGAGTGCGAATCAAGCAGAGCAAACCTGGCACTAATCGCAGTCCCAACGAGTCACGTCTAGGCGAGTTTAACCGTTTGATAGGTATAAGTGAGCCTTCGGCACTTAGTTCTAGCGCTACTCAAGACTCCTTCCGCCGAGTTCCCATCTCACACGAGTTCAACGTCTACAGTAGCGTGCCGATTCCACTTCCACCATCCTCTTCGGCTTCTTACTTATTGGCTAACAATTTTCAAAAGCCATCTTTTCGGCGAATCAAACCACAGAACAGTCGTCGAATTGTGTCGAGTATTCGAACAATCCACCCCTCTCGTGATTTGTCAGATATTCGACCCAGCAATGTGCTTGCTTCTAGACTTGTGCATAGTTCTAATTTTATTGAGATTCCAAATAAGTTTGGAGCTCATATCAATTTGAACCAGATGAACCGTGGCTCCAGTAGAAACCAGTTTAATTTGTATGAAGCGCCACGGGCAAGTCAATTGGCAGGTGGGGAGAGGATAGAGATTTACCGTGATCAGCCTGTGGACAACACCATCCACACACCAACTATCCCGCTCACCTACTACACCACTCACACTTACCACACCACGGTGATTCGTGGTCAACATACAGCTCACCTTAGCCGAGAAAGTGTCATCTCTAACGTAGTCACTCAGGCACTCGACAAAAGTATTGTCGAAATTGTTCGTGACAGTGATGGAGTGGTCGAACCAACCAGAATTCAGAATCTAGGCACTAAAACCAAAGGAGCTGCTACCACTATTTACAATGCTTTATCTCAAGTGCAAATTTACAACGAAGATCTGTACAACGTAATCCAGAAAACATACAACAAACAGATCCATTTCAAGCCTTGGCAACCAGCTAGCACCTACCAGCCAGTGTTTGTTACCAATCATTTAGAACCTCCAAAAGAGATGCATAGGCCAGATTGGCTTAACGAATTTGAAGCCCATGATATCGAGTCGCATCTAATGAGTCCTAGTCCAACTCAAGCTGAGTCGACAAGCTTTGCCACTTCCGCTTATTCTTACTACACTCCAGTAATTAAAGGCTCTATGGAACCAGTGTCAGAACAAGCAACCACTACGGAAAAAACTCCAATTCTTGAGCCGACATCACTTACTTCAACACTGGCTTCTAAACCATTACGTTCAAGCATTATGCTTCGTAGACCATTCAATTCTAGATTTGGTCACTTTGTTTCACGAGGTCGTGTGAGTGTGAAAGTAAAAGAAACCCCAATAGATAAAATGTCAGTTACCGAGACTCCCACAGCAAGTCTCTATTTGAGCAAAATTGAAGGGAGCCCAGTTTCAAGTTCAATAGTAAGGCAGACCAAGTCAAAAATAGTGGTTAGACCAAAGAATCAAGCATACGGATATCCAGTGATGAACACGCTCAATTCCAAAGTTTTTCGTATTAGTAGCAGAGTGGTGCGACCAAGTTCTACATTAGACTTAATTAGTTCATCTGTGATGTCATTGAGCGACATTGATGGTCTCAAGGAAACATCAGCTTTGGTACTCAACTTGTCAGACGGAAAGCAAGAGCAACTTGACAGTATTGATCACTCAGACGCTGCGCGTGCCAACAAGCTAGTACGCGTCTCAAACGGTGTTACTCTGATCATGAGCAGCAAACTGGTCACTCCGAGCAAGCCATTCACACTAGAGCCTACACTGGTCACTGGTGCAGCCGTGTTGATGAAGAACATTGTGCCTAGTCAGTTTGAGACATTACTGCCTGTTCAGAATCAAAACCAAGTTGTGAGCAGTTCCATCCAATCATCTATTACAACTGAGACGCAGCAAATTCACCGCACCAGCACCCTTTACTCTACGTTGACCTACTATGCTACTCTGTTCAATGGCACTTCCTCTTCCATTACTCCAATTGAAGATGTTAAAACAGAGTATGTGACCTATCCCGATTCGACAGTAATTACTAAAACAATTCCTTCAACGTCTATTTCACCGCATTCTACACTTTACACAAGCGAATGGTCTTTAAATAAGACCATAGGTCAAAATGTCAACAGTGCACAAATCAAGTTGGACCAGTCAAGCACTACCCGAAGCATATACACTACGCTGACGCACTACATCACTTTGTTTCACGGGACTAACACGATTTTGTCATCAATCGAAGAGATAAGTCCGACAGTGGTGACAGAAGTGGCAGGTAACAAGCAATCCAGCACGATGGTTCCGCCCAATATCCCCAATATACGCTTTACACAAGCCTCATATGACCTTGTGAAGCAATCGAAGAATTTGTTTGGCGGCTTAGTGCCTAGCTTGAGCACCTTGTACACGACTCACACTTATTACACCACCTTATTCAGTGGCACCACGTCAATCATACAGAGTCGCGAAGAAACGACGCACTCACTAATTACACTCTATGTACCGAGCAGTGCTCTTCGTGCAAGCAGCACCCTTCAGACCAAGCCGCCCCTGATCATGTCCACCGCGGCCCAAACACAGATACCCGTCGCTACAATTGAGGCATCACTACCTCTCGATACGCATAGACCGTTGAGCCACCTCTCTTCTTATTACATTCCTGACATATCAGTAGAAGGTAGTGTTGAACTTGAATCTAGTTCCGCCGTAATTGCTGATCCTTGGCCAAGCAAATCGTCAAGTAGGCCATCGGGTATAGTTTATTTTTCAAATTTCATTTTGCCCTCAAGCGTTCCCGACTCAGAGAATACAATTGAGCAAGCAAAGGGACCAGTCCATACGTTACTCAATCATTCGGAAATTACTCTAGTTAATCCAGTTGTGAGCAGTACATTTACTGGGGGAAATCAAGTTTTTCTTGGAATCGAACCCAGCGAAACTCAAATAATTGAACAACCGCAAACACAAGCACCTGCCATTCAACCTGGCGCAATCATCGAGCTCAGTGATTTACTTGATGGTGCAGATCTGGCTGGTAACATTGGTGAAGCAATCAAAGACATAGTACAGATTTTAGCCAAGGGACAGAAGAGCAAAGGGCAAGAACCGATGCCACTGGAAATTGATCGCACTAGTGTGATGCAGGAAATGCCTCCCCGAGAGGGTACCACAGTGAGCCACGCAAATGATCCAGTTTACATTCCAATCTACGAGTCAAGCGGTATCAAGAGCATGAGTTCTTCAACGACAGAGACTACTAGCAGCAGCACTGAGTCTATGCTTGAGTTTCCTTCAGTGGCTTATCAACCAAGTTCTAGTGTGTTTCCATCGGCTTCTTTGGTACCCTCGTTGCATACTACTAGTTCACTTTCAACTTCTTCACCAATTGATGCCACTTCAACACTTTTGCCTTCGCCAAATGAACAAGATTTAACTCGATTTATTACTAACGTTGAGGCATCTCCATCTACTACAACTTTGACCACTACTAAGGTTGGTATTACATAAATTGCTACAAATTAACACCAAATTTAATTTTTATAGGTATACTATACTCGGGATTCACCTTTAACGATTACATCAGAATATATTGCAACATTGGCTCCTAAGACTATAGTGACAACTGTTGTTGGCTCGAAAACAATGGTGAACACTTACTCGAGTAAGATTGAGCCTACCAAATCAAGTTCAATTCCACAACAGAGTGTGATTCGCGTACAAAGCAAAATGGAATCTGATCGGCCGTTGAGGCCAACTCGGAAACCAGGTGTTAGCCGTTTTAAGCCACCTTCAAGGCCTACCGACCCTCCAAAAATATTCAAAACAAGCCATAGACCTCGAGCACCATATAAGCCATCACCAACGCCACCTCCAGAATTGATTAGTGAAACTGAATCAAGAAAAGTGAAGAAGACAAACAAAGTCATGTATCCAAAGACAACAACTCGTTCTCCTATTTTGGACATTGACCAGTGTAAGCCTGCTTGTAATGCCGCTAACAAAGAAATATGCAAAGAGTTTGATGAAAAATTCAAATGTGATTGTCGACCTGGTTATACTAAAAAGTCTCATTCGGATACTTGTTTTGGTATGTGACATAAAATTATGAGTTTAAGCCATTAAGCCATTTTATTTTTCTTTACAGAATTACAAAACTTTATTGTGTTGGTTCGATTAACGAAGATTGGTGAAAACGATGTCACCTGGGATAGCGCATTGAACAATCAAACATCCGATTACTATCAGAACTTGGCGAACGCAGCTAAATTGCAGATAGAACAAGCTTACATGGCAAACGATATGAAAGAGAGTTATGTAGGCTGCGATGTGACTAACATCAACAAAGCATCCAACGGAAATGGTGTTCTAGTCAACATGACCATTCATCTCACGGAAAGCAACACAATTGACCAAGACATTCTCAAAGATGAGTTGACAAAAACATTTGTTAAAAATGCTGAGTTACTACCCAGTCCAGAGCAAATTTACGCTAATCTCGAAGATGTGATTGATTTTGACGAGTGCAGTTTGGAAGAGTACAATGATTGCGCTGCTTCGGCTCGATGTATCAACGAACCCGGCTCTTACCGCTGCGAGTGCCTCAATGGCTACCCTGACCTTGATCTGTCCAATCCTGGCAGAACCTGTGCATCTGAAATCAAAGCTTGTGAATTTTGCTATGGTCGAGGTGATTGCTTTAGAGACGATACCGGCCAGATTAGCTCATGCAAGTGCCATCGCATGTATCTTGGAAGACGATGTGAAATTAATGGTTTACGTAAGTTTCTTTTTATTTGCTAAAATTAAATATATTAACTGTGTTACTCTCAAATAGTTCTCGCAATATTCATACCTGTTTTGGCAATTCTGTGCATTGTTTCAATTTGTTCTATTGTGTACTGTTGTCGAAAATGGAGAAATCGTGCTTTAGTCAAAGGCTTCCGAAACTTTTCTGCCTATGGACCAAACATGATAGGCAGTACTTTAGATCGCAAAGCTATGCTTGAGACCTCAAGTGATAATAGCGATCCTCTTCGATCACACATATCGTACGATGGGCCCGGAATGATTTCGGTGAGTTGCAATCATTATCGGTGTAATTTGATTAATAGGTGATGTGTGAATGCTTGCAGGCTGAAGCCACTTTACCACGCGAGTATCGACGTCGCAGGGAGAGTGACCACAGTTCAGATAGAAGTCTAGGGTCGTACCAAGCCACTCCGAATGCTCAATACAACTTTTCACCTCAGTTCATGATTCCACGAGTGCGGCAGACGAGCGGAATGCCATCGGGAGGCAACAGTCACCATTCGGGCCACCAAGGGCATCGGTCACACCGACACGCTCACCAGCAACACTCGCATCACGGTCACCACAGTGGCCACCATTCTTCTCACCAAAGTGCCCACCACACTCACCACCATAGCCATCATCATCATAGCCCGAGTTATGAGGCCAGCTACGGGCACGACTTTACTGCCAACCATCGAGCCTCTCAGCCCTACATGTGGTAGACATCGTTCGGCTGTATATATCAACTCATCTAGCATTCTCTCTGTTTATGTGATATCTGTCTTTGCGCCTAGCCTGGAGAAACGCCTGCTGCAGGGCAGCCTTGCACTCACTCATCATACCATGCATGCCTTGATCACCTCAGTTTGTAGCCAATGGCACTGATGCTCATTGCTATTTTTTGTTATGTCACTTGCCTCGTGGCATTGTTGTTGATCAACACTATACTACTTTTTTTATTCATTTCCTTTCATTTTCACTCATTTGTTTTTTTCAGTTGTATTATAGATTCATCATCTCTATTTAATTAATTATTTTTAAGGTGATTTACATTTTATTAAAATATAAGCTATTTTTGGCTTGCTTTCAATGGTTTTGTTGAATAGTTTAATTATTTATTTAGTGAAATCGGCCTTTTGGTACACCCGCGCAAGTTAATTTGTCAAACCAAGTTAACGAGGTGAGGGGTTAAGGACAGTGGTTGCTAACGACTGCTGCTGCACTTGTGCACTGACGCGTCTTTTAATTAGCATCTTTTTGAATAGTTGATGAGTTACCGGTTTAATCTGGTTTATTTGCTAAACATATATAGCTAGAGTTGAATACAAAAACATGAAATATTTTTGCATGGTGATGATAATGACGAAAAAACATGATTTGTCGTGACAGATTTTTTTTATTGTGGGTAAAAGAGCATTCGAATTCTCTGCCCTGGGGTAAGAAGCCAACGCAACAATACGTTTGGCAAGAATAACATTAACTACGCTAGGTGTGTGTTGTGAGGAGTTGGTGGTACTTCAGAGTGTGGTAGGACAGATGAGGGAAGAGAAAGGACTTTGGTCAAGGGTAGCCTTGTAGCCAAACTCGACCATGTTGTCGTAGTTACCGCTGGAAACCAAGCGAACGGCGGTGTGTGCACATGACACTGTGAAGCGTTTTTTGTCTACCAAAGCAAACATGACAGTGGGTGAGGGATGCAAGTGGACAAGCGCACTTACAGGTGAAGGGACGGAAGCCACACAAGTCTTCCGCTACAGTCATCAGGTGTGGGTCGAGGCCATTTCCGCCTCGCAGTTCAACGTAGTCCTCCATGCCACGTTTCTTGCACTGTACAACGAAAGCAAGTGTCAGTGTTAGTTGCTGTCAAATAGTGAGCATCTCCAGCCGACTGCTCACACATTTAATCGAATCACCTTCTTAATAACTCCCGTTTCCACCACATAGTTACGTATTGAGAGAAGATTGTCCAGACGTCGATAGCTCTGTCCGATGTTCATTGACATGATCTGAAAGTTTCCACCGAAGATAATTGACACAGTGCAATTGATACGCCGTCCATAATTGCGTAGAGTGTAGATGCCATAGAGATCTTGGATGACTGCGTTGCACGCTGTCACCGTAGATTAGAATTAATTGCTTTCGATTACACTCGATAGCCCGCTGAAAACAACTTACGTTTCGGGTTCTCTATAAACCTCACTCGCACCATAAAGCCCTGACCAGCAGATGGAACACGGTACTCAAGCAGACCCACATTTTGGGACATTCGGAAAATTTTCTTTGGTTTGATGTGACCACAGAATTCGTGGTAACGAGCTTCTCGTGGAATGAGATGATCTTCAACACCAGGAAAAAACTGCCCGCTTAATTCCCATCCGTCAACTACGCTAAGAAGACCCTTTTTGGCACAGCTAATGTCAAACTGAAGAAATTCGATCTCCACGTAGAAGTTGGGATTGGCCAATAAATACAAGCCGCATATTAGATTACTTTGCCCATCCGAAACAAATGAGTAAATGCCTTCTTCTGTTTTGACATATATGCATTCTAGTAGTGAGATTAAAGCGTTAAATGTAAATAGATCAAAGGCCACCACTCACCACTTATACCTTTTGAATTCAATTTAAATATTTTTTCTTCCGATGTCTCGTTGGCGATGCTCTGGTCGGCAACTTCCATTAGGCTCTGCGATTCATTAATTTGCTACGGCGTGTGGGCGAGACAGGCCAGAGCAGAGTTGGATTAGATGTCACCTTGGCAATCGACTCCTTTTCATTGCTATTTATGCTATTACTGGCGCATACTGCTCAATAGCTCACTGTGTATTGCCCTGACCTTACCACTTAAATTTGCTCATAAACTTGACCCTGGCGTACCACTGTTGCCTTGGCCTTGGTGCAACATAGCTAGTCTCCTTCTCTAGCAACAAACAAGCAGACAGATCATCAATCAGTTGCCCAGTGTTACTGCATTACTTTTCATTACGACTGATTAATTCATCTAACTAACTGGATTTCACTTGACCGATTCTGATTCCGGTTCGGTTGCAAATCAATTTATTTGATGATGCTTTTCATTAGTTTTCAGTGTTTTAAACGCGAAACATTTAATCTAATTAGAAAAACTAATAAAAATAACTCACCTCATCTTTGTTGGTGGAAATCATTTGGGAAAATGTGAAATTAGTGCGATTGGAGCTGATCGAAAGAACGATCAAAACTAAAAGCTTGCAAATGTTACTTTGAAGAAACATGATTTGACTGTTTCTGGAAGGTTTAAATTTTAAAAAAATATGCAAAAAATATCAATAGTCGTGAACGTTAGCGTGCACGGTGAACGGAAGTGAGGTAACTAAACTTTTGAATGACTTTTGTCGGAATGGAGACGGTAATGACTATTACGGAATCCAAAATGGAATTTACAAGTGTAAAAAGTCGTATGATTGCTGGGTGGCATTAAGTCAAACTGGACTTGATAATGTCAGTTTGGAGTGTGGATAAAAGATGAAACCAGTACTTAGAAATTGAATGGTAACCAAAAAAGATGTTGTCACCGAAGCAATCAACAAAAGTGCTTGGAACTTTTAAAACGTTGACCATTGAAACAATAAAAAAAATCGATAGATCGTATTTCTAAATAATATAGAAATATATCAATAAATGCTAGCTCAAAACAATTAGGTTGTCAAATGTTAAAGGAACTTTGTTGAGATCGAAGTTTGCCATTGAACAGCATAACCGATTGAGGTGGTGACTAGCGGCAAATAGCGCAGCAGAAGTCTAGAAGCTGGGCCGTAGCGTTGGCACGAATCACGACAACCCGAAGCGATTTGGAAAATTTATTTGTGGATTGAGTCAAGTGGCGTGCGCCGAAACGAGTGGTGCGCCGCGCGGTTCTTAAAACTTTGCTTCACGCTGGCGCATGTTCTCTGCACCGGCGCCAAACTTGGGTCTAGTCTCGTTGTCTGGAAGAGAATTCAAATTACTCTAGTGACATTTAGCTACCTCGGATGGCTGCTTGAACCACAGCTGGTAACGGTGACAAACCAAGCATCACACGTGACAATGATGGTTAAATTAACCAGACCATTGTGACCAATACCAGACAAGATAGATCGTTTGAATTGAAACAAGCAACTTACCACAGTTAGAAATGGTGACCGTGATGGTGGTACTAGATAAGAAGTAGTTGAAAAGGCCACAAAAAACGAAACGTTTTTAAAATATCAGTAAAACAGCTCAAGCCTCAATTGCGATTGTGGCTAGGTTTGATTAAACACACTTTTGACTGAGGCAGTTGTCCAATCGATTGAGGTTCGTACGAATCAATTGCTAACTCCAGCAGTACTAGACACAATGACACGCTAGTCACTTTTAGCATCATCACATCATTTGAACGTCAATTGGCTTGAACGTATAACCAATAAAGGTTCGTGTTTTCGGCCAATAAAACTAGTCCATCACTTGCAACTTAGAATGACATTCAACAGTGTCAACAAACTTATGTTTCTGATGTAACTGATGCTATTTGATATCTTGAGTTGGATCGATACATAAATTTGACTGGAGTACAAAGACAGCAGGAGTATGCGAATAAGCAGGACATGATTCAGAAAACGCCAAGAATGCACGAATGCAGAATGCTTAATGTGCTTTTCACTGTGTACTTGCTTCAGCTTATTAGAAGATCTGAAGGATAAAGATAAATGGAGCGAACCCAACTTGTGTAAATGCAGCTACGATGACGTCGAGTGACGCGAATAAGGACCATTAGCTAAACTCAGTCAATAGTTGTCCGACAAGCTTGCATCGGAAACGAAGTAAACATGAAAACAGTTTAGTCGTGCTTCTTACTTCAATGTAAACGTGCTGGATCTTAATAAAGTTCTACGTAAAGGTCTTCAATGATGAGACTATTTGAGTCAAGTGAGTATGAGACGACTAGAAGTTACACCTGGACAGCATTTTGTAGAAGAAGTCGAAGAAAACTGAATGGGGATTGTCACCAAGGCAAATGGATCAGTAAGGAGCAGTGAGGAGCAGCGTTTACACACTTGCTATGCGACGCAAATTGAGGAAGCACGAGTCAAACGCGAACAGTCACCATAATGGTGGGTTGGAAGTGCGCCATGAGGGTGATGACAACAGAGGCCAAATGGAAGAGGAAGTGTGAGTGGAGTGATGGGCGCACGGCACTGAGTAGAGCCAGTCACAGGCGATTCGCGCCTACTGTCCCTCTGCTGGCCCCAGTTGTGGTGAATCACTGATGAACCAGTTGCATTGCACTCACTCCACATCACTACTAATGCATTGCTAATTTGCCGCCGATTATTGTAAGCTCATTGTCTAAGTGGAGAAGGCAATGTGCGCATTGGTATATTTAGCCCCATCTAGCCACGATGCCGCACCAAAGTGACATATTTAGCAAAATTTCTTGATTGAACGGCGAGTGCCAATCCGCCACGGCACACGAGCAGCTAACATCGCTCAAATAACTGCAATGTTGCCCGCGACAAATGCGGTTGCCGATATTTTGCATTTTACACATATGTGCTTTAGTGCCACGGTCTCAACGCAATCTTACCGTTTGATGTCATGTGTCTGGTGCAAGAGAGAGAGAGAAGTGCTCGCGTCAACAGTCGCGTGCCCACCAATTCGTTAGGCTACTGTAGAGCGAATCCAGTCATAGAAAAGTAAGGCATAATAACACCGGATCGCCATTTTGCTGCGTCAAGCTGCACAACCAAAAAATGGCGGTGTTGTGACAATGAGGTCAACATAAACGATAGCCCTGTTTAGTGAAGCGTCGCGTGTGCTACCCTCCAACTTATGTTGCACACTTCCCAATGACCCTTACTTTTAACCTCTCACTTGCTAGTACAGATTTGCTTCAATGTAAAATTCAGAAATACCACTTAAAATTTAATATATGGTAATGGAGATTTAGATTATTTATACATGGCAAGATTTAGAAATAGCAAATAACAGCTCTAATTGATTGAATGATACAATGTACTATAACTAGTGGTTAGCTGTCACGGTGATTGTCTTCTGGAAATAATCCGGCTGTCGAAGCATGCCAAGTGATGACAGGCAAGTAATATCGATAATGGCATCGAGGTCTGTAGCCACTAGCCTACTCATGACGATCCTCGTGAATTAATATTACTTGACACTTTAGTAATGAAATTATTAAATGGCTAAAATTAGACCCCAACTAGACTAATGCACCTGTCATGAGAAAAAGCATTGCGATTTTTTGTGAATGAATGGATTTGGTATGCCATTGAAGAGAAATTTCGTCAACACGTTACATGAGCGCGGTCACTTGAAACCGACTGTAGTATTCGAATAGTTCTCATTGTAAAAATCTAAACAATATTAATATTGTAGCCCGTGAATAACGAGTGTTGTATAAATTAACTTTCAAGTTGATTTAACGCAACTCTTTGCATATGAAATCTGATCCTATTTCTTCAGTCACCGGAAATATTACTCACGCTGCTTAATATTATCTATCACTAATTTAAACTTAACTAACAACAATATTGTCCCCAGCTTCTTAGTTGACATTTTTGATTAACTCAAAGAACATTGTTAAGATGAAATTCATGTTTTAAACTCGTTATATCAGAGACTATTGAAAGCTACTAAAGTAGTTAATATGAGAATACCAAAATATGAATTAGTTTATTATTCAACTTTCATTTTTTGTTCACTTTACTGTGATCATATTACAGCTTCACAAACTTTTTTTACTCATGACCTTGGCTTGTTAGAACTGGTGTGATTAGCCTGTGTTGACAGTCCAAGTACTAACTCACCGAAAAAATAAAGATTTAACACACCGAGTATATTAGTTCACTTATAAATATCTAATGCACTTGATTCAATTTTGATTAGATCGATAAGAAATAACCAAACGGCTTACATGCAAACATTGACGATTGTAATCATAAATAATTTAGATATACTCTACAAATCACTCTACTCTTGTAATTAAAGCTGTAATAATTATAGGTTGACCTTAGATTTGCAGTTCAAAGCAATCGAAAAGGGTCGATTGCCTTCAAGGTTGCATAAATGTTACTAGTCATTTCTGTTGAAAGCAATAGCTTTCAAAGTTTATGGCTATTGGGGAAAAAAGTCGTTCACTGCATGTAAGAATATCTATTGTGATTTTTAAAAATGTGCAGTATAAAGATAATTAAATTAAATGAATATTTTAAAGTCAATTTAACATGCGAGTTTAGTAGAAATAACTGCCTACAAGTATACTATAAGCTTGATAATACTCGTATAAGTGTGATGTAGATATGAACCGTTATCTTCATTCTTTATTGGCCAAATTACTATTTTTAGAAACTTGACCAGATAGAGAACGAAATAAAGTCAGCAAAAAAATAAATACGTAATCAAGAAGTCTGGTCAGTAAGTCAGTATGCTATTCGAAAAACATTGTTTAGTAATTTGTCACACTCTACCTTATGAAAAACCGATTATTATTATACCAACAATAATTGGTATGTTATGAAGTGATAGGTCTGAGAATAGATCTAACCAGTGGTCAATGAGAGTTCAATGCAGCAAGGCGTAAATCACAAAGGTCATCGTTGACGTGTAGCGCAATCGATTGCTTGTGGTCGATAATCAACACTCGAGTGCGTCAGATGGCCAGTGTCGCTATTCTATGGCGAGTGGCTCTTAGAAAATGAAAGTGGTTCAACTTGCCATAGGCAACAAATTCAATTTTAAACTTGCGCCACTGTTTTAAACGTTAATTTAATATTTTGCTTAAATAAACTGCATTTTATTGAAAAAAGCTTACATTAAACTTACATTCAAAATCCAGTACGAATTTTACAGACGGCTTGGGTCATATCCGAATCTAGACGAAGGCGTGGCCAGAATGGCTTGAACGGCTCTGAGACTGCTGGTTGGTCTTTGCCTAGGGCCGTAGAATCCAGGCACGATACAATCGAGAAGTACTGCTTCACCATTGCGCCTTATGTCAAGTGCGCAAGCACCATGGGTCCGTATTCATCTGTCCACCCTAAGAGTCAACTTTTGAACCTAAGGGACAGTTAACCTCAACAATATCTTCAACAATATTCTAATTCAATTTAACCAGTCTGTATAAATTAACTTCAATTAAAATTTTCAAAGTTATCCTTAAAAAACAGATGAATACGGACCATTGGGTCTACGGAATACGGTCTCCATTATTATTAGTATTAGTATTTGTGTTTTTACAAAATTAAAATTTAAAAATATTAAAAATTTAATTTTTTCCAATTTAAACCTTAAAATAAAATTAGTGAATTAGGGAAAACAAATTCAAGTTAAAATTTCGAATGGTTGAATTGTAAACTTGAAAAAAATGCAAGATAAGCCACGTTGATTAGTAAGAGTGTGGTGAAGCCACCATGCAGCGGCATGTCTCGACTGCAGCGCCATCAAGCGACTGGGAGGGTTTCTCACTACCACTGTACAGCTGATTGGTGCTCGCCTCGGGCAGTGAGTTGAGTGAGTTGCTTGATGCTTGCCCAGTGCATCTATGGGTCGAGTAGGGACCATCCTCTGATGGACGACACGTGAACTTGTTGCTGTTCTCACTAACAACCACCATGGCGTTTGATTCTTCATTAGAGCAACTCGGCTCTCTAGCCGATATTGTTTGTCTTACCTACATTGATCCTCGCGATAGTCCTCGCTTGTATATCATCTATGCGGTTATTCTGCTTTTCTGTTTTATATTCTTCATATTCCACTTGAACAAGTTGCGGAAGAAAGTTACCAGACACATTTTGCCTGACCCAACCAAACCCCGCTTTCGAAAACGCGACAAGGTGTTGTTTTTTGGACGCAAAATGCTTCGCAAAGTTCGATCTTCAATTCAAGGAACAAGTAAGAATTTAAATATATTTTATTTTTATCATAAACGGTTAACTTGTATGATTTCAGGCCGTTTGCGAGGGAAAAAAAGGCAAATGGTTCTAAAGTTTGCTAAAAGACTGCTTAGAATCAAGCGAGACATGCCTTTGGAACTTATGGTCAAGGAGCCTTCTCAAGCATTTTTAGAAGAAGAGATATTATCTAGTAGTGCTGAACATCAGTTTCCCGAAGAAGTAGTTTATATGATTAAGAATATTCGTGTGTTTGGATTTTTCGAAAAACCTTTATTTCTCAAGCTTTGTCAAAACATGGAATTTATCAATGTTTTAAGAGGTCAATATCTGTTTAATGTTGGAGATTTGGACGATAGCATTTACATTGTTCAGTCGGGCGAGATTCAAGTGACGCTCACTGAGCCCGATGGCACTGTTTTGGTTTTGAAGAATGTTTGCGTAGGTGAATCAATCGCCAGTATGTTGTCAGTAATGGATGTTCTCACTGGTCATGTCTCAAAATTTAAAACAGTGTCAGCGGCTGCACTTCAAGACAGTGTCATTTTGCGACTAAAGATTGACGTTCTCAAGCAACTAATAGATTCATACCCAGAGTTGTTAATTCGAGTAGTTCAAATTATAATGGTTCGCTTGCAACGGGTCACATTTACTTCCTTGCATAAATACCTTGGTTTAACTACTCAACTGATCAACCCGGATCTTCAAAACAAACGATTCTTTTCGAATATATCTACCAATGCTTCTAATTCCCTATACACGCCAAATAAGTCAAGCCCAGTGAAGAATGTTTCCAAATCTCACACCAGATCTTATTCAACTGCTGATGCAGTTGATCTAAAGGACATCTTAAAACTAGACTCTGATTTATCTCAAGGCATTTGTGATCAAGCCCCTGGCAATTTGTCTGTGAAAACAAAGCTCAATTTAGGTCAAACTGAATCTCAAGAATCTGATAGATTCAAATTAAAACGCAAGAAATCTTTTCTAAACGAAGATAGAACTTTTGGAATGTCTTATGAGGAAATGATTAATTTAGCAGTTTCAGATTTAAAAGTAATTCTTAAAGTAGAGGAAGACGTTTTGCGAAAGCATGTATCCATCAAGGAGTTCAAAAAAGATGTATGTCTCGCTTCTGAAGAGTCGGGTGATGAGAACAATTTACTCTTTTTGCTATCGGGATCTTTTATGGTGTCGCAAAAGTCTCTGAACAGCAAGGAGGAGAGTAATTTGTTTGTGGTTTACCCTGGGGAATTGATGGGTGCTTTAGGTGTGCTCACCGGGGAAGAGCCCATCTTCACCATTTGCACTCGGCAGCAGTGTAAAGTAGCGATTATCTCAAAGGAAAGCATCTACGATATAATGACTTCGAATCCGTCGGTGGCTCTTCATCTTGCTCACACTGTGATTCATCGTTTGTCGCCGTTTGTGCGTCAGATCGACTTCGCTCTCGACTGGATGCACTACGAGTCTGGTCGCGCTATTTACCGAGCTGGTGAACAGTCAGATTGTACCTACCTGGTGTTAAGTGGGCGTTTGCGATCTGTTGTCACTCTGCCAAGTGGCAAGAAGGAATTGGTTGGCGAATATGGCAAGGGCGACTTGGTGGGCATTGTGGAAGTGATCACTCACTCGGCTCGATCTTCTACCGTTATGGCAGTTCGTGATTCCGAACTGGCCAAGCTCACAGATGGTCTTTTGGAAGCGATCAAGATCAAGTATCCAGTGGTTGTCACTCGACTCATTCATTTACTTGGTCACCGATTATTAGTTGGCAACTTTCACTCACCAAGCAGCAAAATATCACCTGAAATGGGTTATCGTCCTTCTGGTTCTAATTTCTCAACCGTAGCTTTACTTTCGGTATCTGACGATGTGCCGCTTCATGCTTTTTCTTACGAACTTTATTATGCACTTAAAATGATTGGACCAACTGTCTTATTAACCTCTGATTTTGTGAAAAAAAATCTTGGACAAACTGCCCTCGATCCTCAATCAGAATATCGATTATCATCTTGGCTTGGCATTCATGAAGACAAAAATCGAATTGTTCTTTACCAGTGCGATAAAGGCTTCTCTGCTTGGACCCAAAGGTGCATTCGCCAAGCCGATTGCATTCTTATCGTAGGTCTTGGTGAACAAGAGCCTACTGTTGGATATGTGGAAAAACAGCTCGAACACCTCTCGATTCGAACTCAAAAAGAGTTGGTTTTGTTGCATCGGATCGACGGACCGCGTCCCAAAAATACAGTCAAATGGCTCAACATGCGGGACTGGTGCTCTTCGAATCATCACATTCGATGTCCTAAGCGCGTATTTATCAAGCGAGTTCCATCTAAAATTCAAGAGTTTTATGACAACATTTACAAGACTAGTCAGCCATCGATCCATTCAGATTTTTCCCGATTAGCTCGTTTTCTCACAGGTACTTCGATTGGCCTGGTGCTTGGCGGTGGTGGAGCGCGTGGTGCAGCTCATGTCGGCATGATCAAGGCAATCACTGAAGCTGGCTTGCCCATCGATATGGTGGGAGGGGTAAGCATTGGTGCTTTCATGGGTGCACTTTGGTGTCAAGAAAACAACCTCACTACCTTCATTCAAAAAGCTCACAATTGGTCTATGGGCATGACTTCTTTCTGGCCTCAACTGCTGGATTTAACGTATCCAACCACTGCAATGTTTACAGGCAGTGCTTTCAATCGTTCCATCAACGAAGTGTTTGGTGACATTCAAGTGGAGGACTTGTGGCTTCCTTATTTCACCGTCACAACTGACATCACTAGCAGCTGTCCTCGCATCCATCGACACGGCTCTTTGTGGCGCTACGTGCGCTCTAGCATGTCTCTCTCGGGCTATCTTCCACCTCTGTGCGATCCAACAGACGGCCACTTGCTTTTGGATGGTGGCTATGTGAATAACCTACCGGCCGACATAATGCACGATGTGATGGGTGCCCAGACCATTCTTGCTATCGATGTTGGCAGTCAAGACGATTCCGACTTGACTAACTATGGTGACACTCTCAGTGGGTGGTGGCTTATGTGGAAACGTTGGAATCCCTTCACATCTCCTGTGCGTGTTCCCAATCTCCCTGAAATTCAATCGCGTTTGGCTTACGTGAGCTGTGTGAAACAGTTGGAAGAAGTCAAAAACTCGGACTATTGCATCTACATCAGGCCTCCTATTGATGGTTACAAGACACTACAATTTAAATGTTTTAATGAAATCATGAATGTTGGTTACAATCACGGCAAAGTTGTCTTCAACACATTGAAACTAGGCGAACACAAGGCGTTACTCAACTACTTGCAAAAAGACAAAACTCGCAAACTGTCCACTAGCGAAGTGGTACAGTCTCGTCAAGTTACCTTCACCGATCTGGCAGAGAGAGTGTGTAACATCAAACGGCCACCAATTGTGTTTCGAGAATTTGACGATATCTCTGAAGACGAACTGGAGTACGCATCCGAGCCTGAGTTACCTGGATTTGGCACTGATACAGACACTGAGATACTAAATGCTTATGTACAGGCGCGCGAGCGCAAACAAAGTAACCACTTTTAATGTTATTTTATTATTTGTTTTATCACTGTTTTAACTGGTTATTTCACGCTTTGTTAATCATTCCTAATAAAACACTAAAGTTTTTCTTGATTATATTTGAATTCTTCTTCCTCACTGAAGCTATGTCGGCCTCTCGGACCCATACTTGGTAAATGAGGATACATTTATCATTAGAAAAGGTACGATCTTAGAAATTAAAAAAAAATTCACACGAGTTTCTCAAAATCCAAAATCCTAGGAGAATAAACAAAAAAATAAACAAGATTTTCTGCTCTAAGCTCGGGAAAATTGATTCGAATTTAATTAGTTATACAAAATATTTTTATAAAATTATACAAATGAATGTAGAGAGAAGTGATAAATAATAAGCATAATCACAGTCAATGTTAAGTTTGTTGTTGCAATAAAAGAAGATGAACATTCGAGAAAGTGTTTTTCTTGTTTGCTTGCCATTTTAAGTCGTACAAGCTTGGATTTATCTAGAGGTCTACAGTCAGTGCACAACTCGCTACATCGCGGACACACAATGGTCCCTTTATGCAACCATCCACTGTCGAGAAGTTGAATTTTGAGTTTGTAATTTTCCTCATAACAAATGAATGTATAGTTGTTAATGAGAATATGAAGAAATCCATTTGAGCACTTGTACTGTACAAATGAAGGGTTAACAACTAGAAAAGCAAGTTGAACAACTTACATGATAGCACCCAGAGCCCCAATGTTGCCATAATCGAATCTGTTAAGATAAGATCATTTAAATAATCTAGTTAATAGTTAACACCGCCTTACTTCAGTGCAA
This sequence comes from Rhinocypha anisoptera, assembly GCA_011762765.2. NCBI lineage: Eukaryota > Metazoa > Arthropoda > Insecta > Odonata > Chlorocyphidae > Rhinocypha > Rhinocypha anisoptera. Next base: position 157,896 of record WURS02422407.1, read on the forward strand.
CTTCTCTCCTCCCACATCTCATCGACGTGGTTGAAACACTTAGAATTGGCGCCATAGTGTTCCAGGGCAAAGTTCTTGTCTGCAACTGGACTGTTTTCCGGAAAAGAGCACTTAGACCCTCTGACCACTTCCTCGTTTTGCTTCCACGTGAATTCCTGAATGTAAGGACAGTAGTCAGCCAGTACAACCGAACCACCGTAGTATTCTACTGAATCATTTCCAAGGTTGGGAATGTAATCAAAGTTTTGATATTTGGTATCGATCACATGGTCATATCGTCTAAGGTTACACAGAGCAACCGAGTCTCTGTTGTCGGTGCATTCTGTCTGAAGTGGATCTCGCTTGACTTTGTCACAAAATGGATGAATACTCTTGTCCAAAGACCTTCTCGTGTCTATCCATTCCTTACAGCTTTTCATTGCAAAGTCACAACCTAAATTCTTGCCCCATTCCAAAGGTTGAGCAAGTGAGTAGTTTACTTTGTACCATCTAAGAAGATAAATTAATATATCTTATTCATTTTAAAATATCACTCTAAGATTACCCAGTATCTTCCATCAAAGCGAGGGTTATGCGTGAATAAACTGGATTCTGAGTGTGAGTACCAGTCATAGCTTCGTTCTAAAAAATCCTCCAGTGAGTGGCTTTAAGATTACATAAGTGGAGCTTACCTCAAATAATCTCTTTTCCCAGTGTGTCATGAGAGTACCGTCTTCACCTTGGTTTTCCAACTCTGCACCTTCCAGTTTGGAGCAGTTAAAATGTTTTCGAACTTCTTTCTAAAGTTATAAAAATCCTGTTAATTAGTTGCCAATGTCAGTTTTACTACTCACAACTACGTTTGGAGTAGAGATCACAAACACTGTATGATTGATTTGTCCTCCATGCACTTTCCAATTTCTGCGCACCACTTTGCGTAGAATCTTATTGCTGATATAAAAAGTAGAGTTTCCATTTGAGGAAGGTCGTTGTTTGTTGGTCCACGTACTAACAAGATTTCCTGAGGAACCACGATAATAAGCATAAAGAGAGACTGAAAAACCAAGAGCATGCAATATTTCATGCTTAAAAGTAGATATCAAAGTCTCGAGATCTTGTGGCTTGGTGGAGATGGAATCTGGGCAAATGTTAGCGTGGCCAGCAATCGGACTGCAAGTAAAATAATGGTGTCAAATCCAAATCAATCTATCTGGTCGGTGTACCGATTGAAGACAGCTTCTTGTTGGCAATGAGCAGCGTAGGCAATCGTGCTTCCTCTACTACATCGACTAGTTTGCATTGTCGAGATGTAAAATACAAAGTCTGCATTTTCAACTCCTTTGGAGTGATTCGATTTTTTAATTAAACAATTCATTCCATCTTCATCACAAATGCGGCATTCCTAGTCAAATCTAACGTTATTATTGTCAAAAATTCAAATTAATACAAGTTCTACCTGGAGATGGTTATTCGGAATAACCACTTCGCCGCATAATGTTTCTGTGTCACAATCTTCAATACAATAATCCTGATTGATTCCCAGTGCTACGGCTTCTTGAATACATTTTCTAAAAAATATATACTTACAAACCAATTCAACAAGTTACTGAATTTCATTGAATTTACCGACTTAGCTTGATGGGCGAACCAAATGGCTTGAGAGAAAGTGTTTGCTGCCAGTAACTGATGGCTTCTGGCAATACTGTCCCCTAAATACAAACGCTCAATTAATTTAAGAACCCAGATAGGATTTCTTAACGTTATCAAGAATCACTTTGCGGTGTCAAAAGCATCCAGCAAAATACACATCATGTTTTGCACCGATCGCGATCGGCGATCAATTAAATTATGCATTTTGCTTTGCTTCACCTTACTCACGAGAAGCGATTTTCTCGATAATGTTGAGCTAATCATTATAAACAATATATATACATTTATAATGTTGAACTTCTCTCTGGTGATTTGTTTTACGCTTTCATCGTAAAAATATTTTATTCTTAAGTTTTGCTCTATTTCTCGTTTATGAACACGGCCTTTCTCGATGAACACATGACGAATCTAATTGTTAAAATAAAAAATTAAACAAAGTAAAAACGAGTATTTAAATACTTGTTTGGGATCTGGAGGAATATGACTACACATGAACGAAGTAGATGAACTGTTAATATTATTAGTAAATATAAAGAGGTAAAAGCAGAAACATGAGAGGCACTTCACATATAAAAACCAAACGCAATTCATATTAAAGTGCTATAAATATAAATATTAATATATACAAATTCATATGCAATTTATTTATAAAGTTAATATTATTAGGAAAACATTTTGAACATTGTCATAAGACATTGTATATGCTTGAAACAAAAACATAAATAGGTGAGGGGCGACTCATCGATCAATTGAATGCAAGCTGTAGCGGTTTGAATATTCATTATTATTTTTACAAGAGGTTCGGCGTTCTGTCACTTGTAAAAAAAACGGCGGCAAAGTCACTAGGGACAAAAATTGTCAAAATTTTAAACCCGACTCGCGACCCGTTTCAAAAATTAAAAACCCGAAAAATAACCCGAGAAACCCGAAGTCAACCCGAAAAGTACAACCCGTTTCAAAAATATTTTTTCTGTCTCCCAATAACCTAACCTCTCTTTCTGTCCCCCAATAACCTAACCTTTCTTTCTGTCCCCCAATAACTTAACCTTTCTTTCTGTCCCCCAATAACCTAACCTTTCTTTCTGTCACCCAATAACCTGACCTCTCTTTCTGTCCCCAATAACCTTACCTCTCTTTCCGTTTCCCAATATTGTGAAACATAAAGAGAGGTTAGGTTATTGTGTGGCAGAAAAAGAAGTTTGGTAATTAGTTCAACCAAGTGTGACCGTATAATATTCTACAGTACTTATTACTTTGTATAAACTTGCATTTAAAGTTTAATATAAATGGGTTTGGGTTTTCGGGTTTAATTTTAAATTTTCGAAACCCGAACCCGAACCTGAACCCGTACGGGTAACCCGCTACGGGTCGAAAATTTCAACCCGTTTTTGTCTCTAAGACACGTCGTGCTCAACTCAACTCCACACATATGTTTGTTTTAATAAATATTTCAACTTTTTATACAAAAATAACTAATCAAACTTGAATTTGAGATAATTTGTGACATATAAATCTAAATTTATTTGTTCTAGTGCCGAAAGAATAAAAATCAAAAAATATCTTTCCATTGAACACATGCAAGCAGTTTGGGGCAACTCTAGTGCAACCCATTATTCCTAGATGGCGTAACATATGTATTTGCTTAAAGCTTGCAAATTGCTTTCACTATTCAAGAATGTACCGTCGAACGTTTTTGAATATAACCATAGTTCTTGTATGTTGGAGCCGAATATACTCACCAATCACAATGACAAATATCTGGAGAGTGTTGAGTAGTGTTATCGCAAAACGGCGAATGTACTGTGTGGTAATTTGACCCCGATAGTTCTCGAGTCCGAGAAAGAATTGATTCTTCTGGCGGATTAACACTTGGTGAGTGATGGCAATGCAGTGTGGTGAGGGTGTAAAATAAAACCGGTGAATATAGTAGAAGGGCAGGAGATTGGCCAAAGCCAACAGGAGGTTGCACACGTGTGGCACACCAAAGATGACTACCACGTCCATTTGGAACACTGGATCGAGTCCATCAATTTGTAATCCAAGGTAAAAACAGACAAATTTGATGGCCGTGCACAGCAAGCACATTTGGCAGAGTGTCAAACGTACTCGCACTGAACGCTCACGTCGGGCTTCGATTGTATCGAAATAGTTTTTAAAGTATTGTATTGTCTTATTTGGAAGCATCATCTTCCAGATTGAATTCAGATTAAACTCCATTTAGATTTTTTTCAGTCTTTTCTTTGTTTCCAAGTTAGAACCCTTGATACTTTGCAACTTGCTTTACTCTGGTATCTTACTGTTAGAACAAAAAAAGAAAAATTGATCTGTACACACAACTTCTAAGCAAACACTAGAAAACACAATCAATACTTCACAAACATCAAGCAAATGAAAACATACGAAAAGTACGTAAGAGAATGAGTTAAATTACAAGTTGAATCATAACATGTTTTGAATGCATGCCGATCACAATTAAATAGGTGTTTTTGGCTTTCTCTAAGTATCCAACCGTGATTCCTAAAGTAAATGAAAGAGTTACAGTAAGAGTAAACAGTGTTCGATTTATGCATTGTGAAAGCTACACTGCTTACAATGATTTGATGAAAAGTGAAACAAGTAAAACTTGAGGCAATACTGTATATATAAATGTTTGTCGCCACTTTGCTTTAGAAGTTCTTACGCGCACATTTAAACTTTTAAAATTGTTATGCTGTGTTGTCAGGACATTTCATTTGCTTCTATTGTGGGTTTTAATGATTTAATTTTTATATTATATTATTATATTATATTTTATAAGATAATAAATTTAACTTTTTTTGACAGCAATGGAAGCAAGTTTAGAGGAAACGAAAATGAGAGATGTGGTCGAGGCAAGTGTTCGACGCGGTTTATGTGACATTTGCAGTGTGAAATGTATTTTAGCGTGTATTTGGTGTCATTTTAGTGTGCGATCCAAGTAAACTCAATGGCGTGATGAATTAATGACTTGGAACGAGTTGGCCTCGTTGGGGGACGATAATGCGCCCACAATGGCTAGAGCCAATCGCGCCAACTCCAGTGATGCAGTTTGTTCGGTTGTTTCTTCTGCTAGTACTTTCACTTCTGGTTCCATCTCACGCTGCGACTGATTTCAATGAAGTTTTCCACGTTGATCCGTACCAGTTGGAACCAGAGCAATCAATTGAGGTGAACTCGAATGGGACCACTGGACTCGAGCAAGACTATGCACGATTGAACGACTCGAAACTCGATACTTCTGCTAAGGTGGAAGCCAAAATAGTGCGTGGGCAGAATGCGATGAGCAATTCGTGGCCGTACGCGGTGCGACTTATAATCCGTACGGTGGACCGAAGTGACCAAACTAGACCCGGTATGATGAGCATCTGTGGAGGCAGTTTGCTTAGCAACCGAGAGGTGCTCACCGCTGCCCACTGTTTCGCGGAACCCAGTGTCATTGTCACGGGTATTTTGGCTATGGTTGGTGGACACCAAATTTCCGGTGGATTCGCTATCAACGTTTCCACTAAAGTGGTATGTTTCGCTTAGGTGTTTCGTTTTACACCACTTTTCTTTACTTTCCTCTACTTTCTTAATTTCTGTTTTACCCCTATCGTTCCTAATTCGCATTTTTCATTAATTTTTTTATTTGTGGGCGTACGACCAGAGGTAATACTACTGAATGACTTTTATTTACGAATCAATACAAAGTTACTAATACACGTCAACACACACTTCAATCAACCAACATGCGAGAGGGAGAGAAAGGGGGGAATAGAACAATCGAGACTGCGAGAAGGTCGAGACTATCGATGGTGCTCCTCAGGGCTCCCCACCAATGTTATCGCGTACGTGGCCGTCCGCGTTGGCGTGGAAGGTTGAACTGGACTCGTCGGTTGGGTTTTGTAAAATCCCCGTGTGCCGGTTTGACTCTGTCGAGGCTTACGTTGTCCGGCTTGCCGCTGTTGTCAATGATTCGAACTGTTTTGTCACCTATATCAATGACTTGAAACGGGCCTTGGTATGGAGGCTCGAGTGGTTTACGCGTTGCATCTTTGCGGATGAAAACCCACTCGGCTGTCTTTAGGTCCTTAGGGATGTACGGCTGTTCGTGGGTCTGTACTCGTGTTTGCTTAGGTATCACCCGTGCCATCATTTGTTTCAAGTTCTGTACGAAGCTGCTTGGGTCGCCCGAACGAGTTGATGTTGCCTCTGCCTTGATTAGGTCAGCAGGTAAACACAGTGTGGTGCCGTACACGAGCTCGGCACTGGTGCATCCGATGTCTTCCTTGATTGCCGTTCGAATCCCGAGAAGTACGAGTGGGAGTGCTTCGAGCCAATTTTCCTCTCGGTGACACATGATCGCCGATTTTAGCTGTCGATGCATCCGTTCGACTAACCCATTTGCCCTCGGGTTGTACGCCGATGTTCGAATCTTTTCTGTTCCTAACAATTTGCATAGTTCGGTAAAAAGTGCCGATTCAAATTGAGTTCCTCTGTCGGTCGTAATCTTTGATGGGACACCGAATCTACTTATCCAGCCAGTCAGGAGAGTCTTCGCCACTGTTTTTGCTTCGATATCTTTGATAGGAAAAGCTTCTGGCCAACGTGTAAAACGGTCTACGCAGGTAAGGACATAATCATAACCATCGATGGATGGTAGTTTGCCCACGATATCTATATGTAAGTGATCGAATCGTTCTTGCGGCATCTCGATCGGGCACGGTGTCGTCTTAGTGTGTCGCGTGACCTTGCTCATTTGACAAGACATACACTCGTGACACCACTTCTCAATGTCTTTGCCCATCGATGGCCAGAAGTATTTGCTCGTTATTAGTTTTCGAGTTGCCCGCTTACTAGGGTGAGCTAGGTTGTGATAGTGACTGAATATATCTTGACGGGACTCTTTTGGCACATATGGTCGTGGCTGGTCATTTTGAATATTACAGATCAATCTTTTTCCTGGTTGAACTTCAACTGGTCGGAATTTTGTTTTTAAATCGGATGATTCGATTTGTTTTAGTTCCTCATCTTCCTTTTGAGCTAAAATCATTTTGTCTAACGAGAATGGATTGCTCGAAATAGCATCGATGTTAGGCCTAGACAATGTGTCAGCTACCACGTTTTGCGCACCACTGACATGCCGGATATCAGTAGAGAACTGACTTATGTAGTCGAGGTGGTTAATTTGTCTTGGTGATCGATCCCGGTTGGTCTCGAATGCTGCTGTCAGTGGCTTGTGGTCTGTAAAAATAGAAAATTTTCGGCCTTCGAGTAGATGTCGAAAGTGTTTGATGGTTAAGTATATTGCGAGCAGTTCGCGGTCGAAAGTTGAGTACTTCTTCTCCGCCTTCTCTAGTGCTTTAGAGAAGAACCCCAGTGGTTCCCAGTGATTGTCATGCCACTGTTGGAGCACTCCACCTACTGCTTCACTCGACGCGTCTGTAGTTATCGCCAACGGATCCGTAGTGCGAGGGAATGCCAATATTGTGGCTTGAGCTAGATCAAATTTTGCTTTCTCGAATGCTGTTGTCGCCTGTTCACTCCAAGTGATTTCTTTTGATCTGCTCTTGTCAACCAGCTTAAACAATGGTGCGAGTGTTGTGGCAATTTGTGGTAGAAAGCGCCGGTAGAAATTTATCATTCCGACAAAACGTCTCAACTGTGATTTAGTGTTCGGTTTTGGAAAATCGATGATGGCTTGTAC